>SNQJ01S0032100.1:81269-120851 GCA_010110895.2 Picea sitchensis
AAGTCCATGGATAGTCTTGGTACCTCCTTGAATACATCTTCAAAATATTTTAATATTGCATGGTATTCAATATTTGACACCTTATCCTTAGGTGCTTCTTCCATATAAGTTGCAAATAATTGACAGCCTTTCCTATAGCACTTATTCAGTTCCATTGCTGAGATTTCTTTGATAGAAATTGCTCTGGGAATTCCTTGGACTTTCCTTGGGTTTCCTTCCTCGTCCATGAAATTGAATGCCTTGCTATGACAGTATAAGATGGCATGTTGTTTGTCCAACCAGTCCATCCCAATTAGACAGTCATAGGAACCCAAAGGTAAGATATTCAATTCAGTGCTTGTGCTCAGTCCATTCATGTCCACTGGGTAGGACTTAACCAACTCAACAACCCTTCTCTTGGCTCCTATAGCTAGCTTCTCTAACCAAGATTTTACATGCTTTCTTCTTGGAAAATGTAAACTTTCCACCATTCTAGGATCTATGTAACTATGACTAGCTCCTGAATCAATTAATGTAGTAATGGGTTGGTTGTTGATCATACCTTCCACTTCAATCATATGTGACTAATATTCTGCTTGCTTGTTGTCCAGAGATGTGTATATCTTTGGTACACTTATGCCCACGTCCTCCATTATTTTTGCCTATTGAACATTGTGGACAACCCTTACTTTGTCATTTCTATGGGGGCAATATCTGTACCTATGATTTCCTTTACAACCCCAACATTGCATAGGTGGTTGTCTTGGCATTTGACCACCTACTTCATCCTTCTTGGGCTCTCTAAAACCTGGTTGTCCTTGAGGGATATTCCTGAAAAATGGTGGTTTGCTTCCCTTTTTCCTCTGCTCCCTCTTAAACTTCTTCTTGTCTTCCCAAGCTTTTAGGAAAGTAGGCTTTTCATTTTGCTAATCATATAAGCATTTTTCTCTCCTTATAGTTTCTTCCATAGTTTTCGGGTCATCATACTGGATCTTGTCACTAGTGGAAGATGGAAGCCCACTCAGATACCCTTGAATCTTAATTGTCTCATCCTTGATGAAGGGAACATATTTCAACAACTCCAAGAATCTTCTTTCATACTCATCAATGGACATACTTCCCAGCTTGAGTTCGAAGAACTCTTTCATCTTCTTGTCATAATACCTCTTAGTTAAGTATTTCTTTTAAAAATGTCTCTTGAATTCCCTCCATGTAACATTCTTCTCTCTGACGCGTTGTAGTTGCACAAGCTAATCCCACCATATGTATGTCTTTCCTTTAAGTAGGTATATGTCAATTCTTCCCTCTGCATGAGAAGAATAGTTATGCAGTTGGAAATATTTCCTCGTGCCCAGCAGCCATGTCTCAGCATCCTCATCTTTCTTGTGTTCTCCATCAAAAGTAGGGGGTTTAATATTGTTCATTTCACCCTTCAGTTCATCCACTCCAGATATCATGTGCTTTCTGGTAGGAGATGGGATTGAACTACTATGTGAACTTCTCTTGGAGTGCTCTTGGGAGTGATGATGGTGTCTGCCAACACTCCTTGATCTCCTCTTCTCATCAAGGAACCTGTGACTTCCTGGTTTACTGGAGTCGCTCCCCTTATCCAATTTATTTTCTATCCTTTCCAGACTCTGTATCAACTTTATATTGAATTCTCCCTGTTGCTCCCTAGATTTCATGAGATTTTTGTTATCTTCTCTGTGAGTCTGGACATATTTCTGCAATCTTTCAATGATTTTCATCATGTTTCCCTCCTTATCTATCTCTTCTCCATGGTCATTGGAGTTCGATTATTCAAATCCCAAATGGACATCCATTCCTTTAGTTGCATTCTTTGAACTGAAAGCATTACGTGCCTCCTCCATTCTCTACACTCTGTGACAATTCGGTTTGGTTCTGACAATCGTTAACTCAACAAACACAATGTGCAGTGAACCGAAATTTGTCAGGCCATCAGTCCTTAATAATTCCACAGTATTCATAAACCATTCTGATTCAAAGAAATCTTTCGGATTCCATTTTCTTTCTAAGCTATGCTCTGTTCTGCAATAAGCACTAGCCCTTTTCTCTTAGCACCCAACCCATGCGACCACGAGTTGTGGCCAAGCACTAGGTCGATAGGCACTTATTCAGGAATTCGGGCCTCCGGATTCAGAATTTTTCAAAGTATATCACAACAAATCTCTCAGAGTTCTAGATTGATGAACTCACAAAGTACTTCGGGACTTCAGAGCTTCGGAGCTTCGGGAATTTAGGCTTCGGAAGTTTGCCCATCAGCACACCCCACTTCTCCCGAACTGTTAATCTCCAAACACTTCCATGTCACCTTGGCGTTACAAAACTTTTGAAAGTTCTTCCTTTCGTTCCCTTATGAACCATTCTTCCAAAATGTCAAGTCTCCGGACTTCACAACTGGCACCACGCGTCAACTGGACCCACGGCTTCCATGCTTGGACCAAGATATTGAATAGTCAGATCACTTAACACTTTTCAAATTGTGAGGGCATGAATTCATGGTTTGGAGTAACCTGTCTTTCATCTCGTAATTCTTCTGACGTTGACATGTAACCCCTCGGTGAATCCATGGTGTGTATTGCGGGACCACCTTGGAGAATTAACTCTTGTGCAACTTGGGTCCCCACAATGCCTCCTGGCCATCGATCTTGATGTATCATGATCAACTCCAGTGTGGGTCTTCCGACCTTTAACTACGTTATGTAACCTCTGGGCTCACATAGTACAACTGGAAACATTCCAGGTGGGGGAAAGTGGCAAGTATAGGAGAGGTCCACGTCACCTCCAGGTGACATCATCATGACTCACTACTTCAGCTCTTCGGGGCTTCGAAATTTCTCATCTCAGCACACACTAATTCTCCCGAATGATTTCACTCGAAGTCCACAAATTTCTGCCATGTGTCCTCTCTCTTGGATCGACGACACAGACAGACTTCGTTACATTGCGGATTTCCAAAGGATCTCACGGCTAATTTCCTCGCAACTTTTCCAAATGTGACGGTCTGGGGTGACTTTGTTTCCTCTTGAAGAAATCCTAGTTGTTAACTTGTTAAACCTTGAGATTTTCTCCCCCTTTGAATATTTCTTCCTGCCATCTCTCATGAGCTTCGTTTCTCCAACCCCTTTCTCCTTAGAGGGTTGCTTTGACACTTAGTCAACTTTTGGATTTTTTCACTCCTTGCAACAGATCTTCGCGACCCTTTATGAGAAAAGTCAAGTTATTTCTCCCGAGATTTTTGAGTCAAAGACTCTATCGACGCACTCCTTGCACCTAGAGACGCTCTGAACCTCGAATTGTGTCCCTTTTGACAACAATTCACTCTGAAATATTTGTCTTGTTAACCACTAACATGGCCCATCCAGGGTCAGTGTTGAAACCATGGCTCTAATACCAAATTGTAATGTCCTCGACCACCAACAGGTCGATAAATGCCACTACTCACAGACTTCACTTAGCTCTAATACCAAATTGTAACGTCCTTGGCCACCAACAGGTCGGGCAACACCACTTATTGGAACATGTATATATATATATATATATATATATGACATGCATTTTAATGAATCTTAAAACAATTAACACAAAGTTATTGCTACCATACATATTCAAATGGAATTGACAGTAATTCCACATGCAACGGAACACATGATAAATTTCAAGAAACATAGTCATGCATAACATACATAATTAAGAAAATAAATGATACTTATCTTTTAACTAGATTAAAACCACCAACTGCGTGAAGACCTTCCATGAACCTCCCAGCCTTAGACCACACTGCTCATCATGCTTAGCAGTGGGTCACCCCCGAGTTGGGACTAAACTCCATCGGGCAAGGGAATTCTAGGCTTGGAAAAGACAACAAGTAAGTTGCACAAAACAATAGGAAGGATATTTTATCCCAGGAGCCACTTACACCCACAACCCACAGACCCTCATTCCCCACACGCCTGCTCCACCCCAGGAGGGTACAACTTCATTAATACAATTCCATCGGCTAGTACACCTCCCTTACCTTGGGATTCAACAACAGGTTGGACTAGAAGTCTCAGAGTATTGTAGTTGCTACGGGACTCCCTTCTAGGAGAACTCACTTCCCAGCAAACTCTCTCACCTGGGAGAGTTTCTCACAGGCCTGACAACCTGCTTCTTCAATTCAGCTCCTAAGCAATAATACAACAACATTCAGCTAACATACGGGTGACGACAGCAACAGGAAACGGTTATGGAAACCAAAAATGGAAACAACCTAACGCTAAGACACAACATGGCTCACGTGAATACAAATGGATTCGGCTTCACCTGAGACACACAGAACAACTCAAGTATGACTGTAGGATTCCAAAGGTGTGTACTAGGTATAGAGGCGATGATGATGGACAACTGGTTCAATGCATGAATCCCTGGTCAATTGGGAAGGTGACAGACCTCCAGAGAAACGTAAGGGTCATGAGGAAACTCGAAACTGGTCCAGACACAAGGATGGGAATCAACACCCGAATGGGAAGCGAACCCCCAATGAACTGGCTTCCTCATCTATAAACTGCATGCGCCTAGGTTGACACATGTCTTCCTGAAGCCGCATGAGTTCCACTTAGCACTTGTTCCCTATTCCCATGAACTTAGGGCAATACGGCTTAAGTCAACCATAGCCTTTGGGAAATAATAATAAAATTTTATTCCCTTAGAGGTAAGCCCTTCTAGGTTAACCCCTAGGCCTAAACACTTAGCCCCCCTCCCTTACCCTACCTAGTGGATCTTATTCCCCCATAACTCTTCTTCGTGGTCGATCTACATGCAACAGTGTAATTTTATTAATGATGCGAGTACTTACATATACAAAATTAGGCTCATTGGCCTTGGCATTTGGCCCACCAACCTAAAAAACACATACGTCTCTCAACTTATAACCACTCGGCTCGCCATTCTATAAACATAATTACAATTCAGTAGGAGCTCGACCTTGGGGTATTACACTCACAGATCTCTAAGTCATCACACAATCATCCACAAGTCACTGAGGTATGCCCCGCCTGATCCAATGTTGAATACCAAAGGTGCGCAAATACCACCCAAGTGACTCGGTATATGTTCTACCCATTCAAGTTGACTGCTAGCAACTCTTGGTTGACTTCTTTGTTGACTCCATCCATCTCCTAGAATGGAACTAGCTTGCACCTCCACAAGCATCTAAAATCTGGCACCATTGTCGTGACTTGTCAAGTCACTGCATGACTCAACAAACCTCTCTAAGGCACCAACACACGAAGTTAATCTTCCAATAGTAAGGAAAATCCTCAAGTCACCTCCATAGTTGCACCCACGTCTATCTAATTCCACCATAGGACTCATCCAAGTAGGTCACCCCAAGCTCTCCACACATTCACCCAAGTCAAGGAATCCCAACTACTACATGACTTCTTCGAATTTACACCACTCGAGTCGCCCTCAAGTCTTTTGGTCTTCATCGTGGAAACAAATTACACTTAAACAACCAAGTCACCTAACTTCCCTTCAAAGAAATCACCCCAACACTTAGGAAATGCAAGAGCTCAAAACCAACCATACCTTTCCTATGAAATTTGTGGTAACACCCATGGCTTAAGTATATTTTCCTGGACTTTCACTCACCCAAGTCATCGACTCTCCAGATGAAGTCCCCTTAATCACCATCTGTAGCTACACAAATCTACATACACCTTCTCTACAATATAAGGCCGAGTCCATATGTCCACTTCAAAAATACATCTAAGTTCCAAAATTCCCATGCAACTGATCATACTCAACCCCAATGTCCTGTTATCTCGACACCTTGACTACTTCCACTTCAAGGCATCATGCACACATTGCACAAATACTAAGTCTTATTGTTCCTAACTAAATATCATAACTCTGCAAACAGCTACCTCATCCGAAGGATGTGGTTGAACCACTCGTCCAACAACCCAGCTCGACTCCACTTCTATTCTTGGCGATGCACATCAAGGAGATGTCATGATGAAAATGTTCCCAACCAACTACCTTGTTGTGAAGCTTCTCTAGCTCGCATCAAGTTGTTCAACTCACACAAGTGCTTCAACTTGTCGCAAGACCACCTTTCATGTATTGAGTCTGCACAAAGGTGTATCCACTTCGTCACAACACATAATTTCTCCACTTCACAGTCACCCTACGATCACCCTCCACGATCACTTCTGCAATCACTTATGTGATCATATCTGTGACAAGTCCTAGATTTTTCCACCTTTCCCAAGTGTTTCATTTCATCACAAACTCTTTTCCTGGTTTTCTCAAGGTGTGCGCACAGGTCCAACACTTAATTCTATAGAAAATAAAACCAACCAAGTCTGCACCTAGACTATCTCTACGAAAGGTCAGTCCACCTTACCGAACCTTCACCAAGTATGTGCCCAAATTGTATTTGTTTTGTTCCCTATCACCAGTTTCACCACCACAATAGTAGAGTGTGTTTCAAGATCTGATACCATCTATCATGAAGGTGATAGAGGTGAAGAGCTCACCAAATCATCCACCAAATCAACTCTCCATAGTCTACTTTGATGTGTGATCTATCAAATGCTTTGATACCATCTATCACATCCCCAAGGGAACACTAAGGATACTTTGTTTGGACTATGCCTCTTCACATAGAGTGCACCCATACTCCATTCTAGGCTATGGGCGAGTCACACACCTACTCTAGTGCAACTCACTTGTATATTTGGGCAATCTTGTTAACAACTTAACACTTAGTCATTTAAGCATACATTCATGAAATGAAGAGAACAATTGTGAAACAAACAAGAGACACATGGATTTAGTGAGGGAAACACAAGACATGCCTAACAACTAACTAAGTCTTATTATTGTGAAACAATTACAATATGAGCACTATTGGCTTGGTTTACAACTTGGGAAGAGTTTCATGACTCACCTCACCTCACCAAGACACTCATACATAGATTTGTCACCCCAAGACTCGTTCATCGCAACAACTTTCGCAACTCATACGGTGCACCCCAGACATGTTCGCACCATAGACTCACTATCGCTTCTCTGTCGCAAGACTTCACACAAACTTACAATTATGTCCCATAGCATGCCTCACTCAGACCAACGACAAGACTTCCCCAAACTTCAAAGTTTCCATGTTTGTTGCTAGACTCAATCCAAAGAAGGTTTCCCCAACTCTATCCATGGAATAACCTCAAGGCATTACAATTCCTCCCATGTGGAGAGAATTGGCTCCTTGAGGGGGGTCACCCCTCCTTTTCCAAATCTACCTCAGAACCTCAATGTTGATCTTGCTCTCCTCCTTGTGCCTTCTTGGTTGCATTCCTTGTGCTCTTATATGGACTCCAAATGTCACCTTCACAAACTGTCGTGTTCTTTGGGTGTGTCGTTCCCCTTTGTAGACCAACATGCCCAAAAAAATCAATGTGCACATGAACCTGTGTGTTCTTCAACCTTCACATCCATTAGGACCAATGTACCCCAACCTTGGGTGCACTCCTCATGCCGACGTACCCCAATCTCTTTGGTGTGCTCAGCCTTATGTGTGTGTCTTTCCAAGATGACTTGTCTTTTGATCTGACATGCCCCTTATCTTGGTTTCTTTCATCCTATCCTTCACCTCATGCTTGGGAAATCCCCTTGGTGTGTTCGCGTGGCCAAGGCAACCACTTTCCCAAGTAGTGCGACTCCTAGGTGCCAAAGCAACCCCAAATTATGCCTCATTGAGGACTTGGGTGAGGGTGCTTGTTCCCTTCTAGTCGAGGACCTTACATCCTCCCCCACCTTGATTCATTGGCATACCCAACAACATCCAAAAAATATATGATCTCCAAGTTTTCCCGAACTTGTGCCTCCATCCATAGCTCAACCTGCTGGAAACCCCCAATCTCGTGTTGCTAGAAACCCCAAAATTATATCAAATAAAAACCCAAAGTTTCCCTACAAAATGGAAACTCTGAATTCCCACAACTCATGAAATCATCCACAACACTTTGCAACTATCCACACTGCTCTCTTCCCAAATTTGTGTGTGACCAATATATCCACTACATTGTAAAGATGTCTCTTTCCCAACTATGTCTACAAATTCCAAGATGCCACTATCATACTGTGACGATCACACTCTGTCCTGCTACTGCTACAACCTCAATTGTTGTTGAAACCTCAATCAAAACTTCAAATATTTCTAAGTGTTGAACTCCTATGAACTTGTTGTTGTGCTCATACTTCAACCAAATCTTGCATGTCTCTTCACACTACACGTCTCAAGTCATGTGTTAGTTGGGTGATCAATCAAATTGTCATGTCCAAGTCTTGAGATGTGCCTCCCCATGCCTGAAATTAGTTTTTTTTGTAGACATATATGTCACTATGTACACCTCCAAAGACTAATGCAAGTATCCACCCTTGCCTCACTACTTCCACATCCAATATTCTTCAAGGAGATAATCTGCAATGTCCAAGTGTTGTGCCTAGAAAATTACTAGTGCGTCTATAATCTCAACCCCCTTGTCATGTTTTTGTTCTCTCCCAAGTCATGAAATATTTGAATGGTCAGTCCAACCATCACAATTTTTTATTTTGCATGCCCTCATACACAAAGTGGTCACTTCCTTTCGCAATTTGGTTCATCCACACATGTCCGCGGATCAAGGCAAGGTCACCCCTCACCTCGTTGCACTATGAACTCACCCAAACAAATTCATATCTGGAACCTTGACTCCACTTCCTAGCCCATGGTGCAGTTATCCAATCTACTGAAACCACACACAGTCCTCATCGCATCCAAGTCTGTGAAGAGTTAATGGAAATCATTGTGCATTTGCACATCCAACCAACTCTGCCCATGTGACTCAAACCACAATCAATTCCACAAGTCTAGCTTCTTTGGTTGAATTCTCCCCATCTTCATCTACATATCCAGATATGAAACGCATCTACATCAAGAACTGTACATCCAAACTACCTTTCCCCCATTACTTCATCACTTGATCATGTTGTTGTGTCTACCTCTCTATGCCTTGAAATGGTTAGGCTTCACCCTCAACCATGTTTCCCAAATAAAGAGAAATTCCCATGTCCAAGTAATTTATTCATGTTGCAATTTTTTTTTCTACATAATCCTCCAAACCAAGTAAATTCCTCAACTCACCTTCTTCCTTCAAGTCACCTCTCTGCAACTCAACATCTGTGATGAGTGTGGTCAACACACCCACACTCCTAAAACACCCCAACGAACTGTCCAAAGTGCTCCAAGTATAATAGTCACCCACAAAGAACTTCCATGCCTTAGGCATGTTCAAACCAATACTTCTGTCGACCTCAACCAACGACCCTCTCGGATCTCTAAGTCATCTCACAATCATCTGCAAGTCACTGAGGCATGCTCTGACTCATCCAATGTCTCATACCAAAGGTGAGCGAACACCACCCAAGTCACTTGGTCTATGTTATGCCCATTCAATTTCACTGATAACGATTCTTGGTTGACTTCTCTATTGACTCTATCCATCTCTTAGAATGGATCTTTCTTTCACCTCTGCAAGCATCCAAACTCTGGCACTATTGTCACAACTTTTCAATTCAACACATGACTCAACAAACTTGTCTAAGGAACCAACACACCAAAGTACCTCATCCAAGAGTTATGAAACTCTTCAATTCACCTCCATGATTGCACCCAAATCTACCTAAGTCCACCACAAGACTTGTCCAAGTAGGTCACCCCAAGCTCTCCAAACATTCACCCAAGTCAAGGAATACAAACTACTACATGATTTTTTCAAATATACACCACTTGAGTTTCCATCAAGTCTGCCAGTTTTCACTGTGGAAACGAATTACACTTAAACCACTGAGTCACCTGACTTCCCTTGCAAGAACTCACTATATCACTTAGTAAATACAAGAACTCAAATCCAACCATACCTTTCCCATGACATTCTTGGCTACATCCATGGTTTAAGTTTGTTGTCCTTAACGTTCACTCACCTAAGCCATTGACTCTCCACATGAACTCCCCCTAATCATTGTTCATAGCTACACAAACTTGCATACATATTCACTATGATACAAGGCCAACCCATCCATCCACTTCAGAAATACATCTAAGTTCCAAACTTCCCATGCAACCATTTGTACTCATCTCCAATGTCCTTCCATCTTTTCACCTTGATTACTTCTTCTTAAAGGCACCATGCACACAACACCTGACTGATAAGTCCTACTACTGCTAATTGAGTATCATAACTTTGTGAAGAGCTACCTCATATGAAGGTTGTGGTTGAACCACTCGTCCAACAACCTAGCTCGACTCAACTACTATTCTTGGTGATGCATGTCAAGGAGATGTCATGATGAAAATGTGCCCAACCAACTACCTTGTTGCAAAACTTCTCTAGGTTTCATCAAGTCTTCCAACTCACCCAAGTGCTTCAACTCGTCACATGGTCACCTTCCCTGTCTTGAGTCTCCACAAAGGTGTGTCGACTTCGTCACAACCCAAAATTGCTCCACTTCACAATCACCTTGTGATCACCCTTTGCGATTACTTCTGTAGTCACTTTTGCGGTCACTTATGCTCCTCATCTCATCTCATCCTTTGCTTTGTCTCCTGAAGATGGATCCTACAGTGGATTTGAAACATCAACCTATAACAAACAATGTTGTGAATATTTCGAAGCAACCTGAAGACAAGTCCTAAGTTTATCCACCTTGCCCAAGTGCTTCACTTCATCACACTCTATGCCTGGTCTTCTCAATGTGTGCGACCAAGTCCAACACTTACTTCTATCAAAAATAAAAATAAAAAACAAGTTTACGTCTAGACTATCTCTATGAAAGGTCAGTCCACCTTACCAAAACTTCACCAAGTCTATGCCTAAATTTTCTTTGTGTTGCACCTTACCACCACTGTCACCACCACAATATTATAGCATGTTTCAAGCTCTAATACCATCTATCATGAAGGTGATAGAGGTGAATACCTCACAAAATCAGCTCTCCATAGTCTTCTTTGATATGTGATTTTTCACATGTTCTAATACCATTTGTCACGTCACCATAGGATTCCTGCAATAATCTTATGATCATGCACTTTCTAAGGGCATGTGACACTATGATAGTTCTCACTTGGATGTTTGGAAACACTAAGGATACTTCATTTGGACTATGCCTCTTCACCTAGAGTATACCCATACTCTGTTCTAGCCTATAGGTGAGTCACACTCCTACTCTAGTGCAACTCACTTGTATACTTATAAAATCTTGCTAACAACATAACACTTAGTCATTTAAGCATACATACATGAAATGAAGAAAACACTTGTGAAACAAACAAGAGACACATGGATTTAGTTCAAGGAACAATGCATGCCTAACAACTCTCTAAGTCTTATTATTGCAAAACAATTACAATATGAGCACTACCGGCTTGGTTTAAAACTTGGGCAGAGTCGCAAGACTCACCTCACCTCACCAAGACACTCATACACATATTCTTCACCCCAAGACTCATCCATCGCAACAACTTTTGCAACTCCTATGGTGCACCCTAGACATGTTCCCACCACATACTCACTACCTCTTCTCTATCACAAGTACTGACACAGACCTACAGTTTTATCTCATAGCATGCCTCATTCAGACCTATGAAAAGACTTCCCAAAACTCCAAAGTCACCTTGTCTACTGCTACACTCAATCCAAAGAAGGTTTCCCCAACTCTACCCATGGAATCACTTTAAGGCAGGAGAAGTCCTCCCATGTGGAGCGACTTGGCTGTTTTAGGGGGATCACCCCTCATTGTCCAAATCTACCTCAAAACCTCAGTGTCGATCTTTCTCTCCTCCTTGTTCCTTCTTGGTTGTGCACCTTGTGCTCTTATATGGAATACAAATATCACCTTCACAAACCAGTGCGAGGGAAATCACCATTGATGTCAATGACTCCCAGGGTACTCCATTACAATCCAACGAATGTGAATAAATGAGTTGAATTTGAACACTCGATGGAATCTCCCAATCAGGGGTCAATGATGTGAACCCACTGTTGAAAGCAAAGAAACCTGCCATTGAGGCATGCAGTCTCTAAGGTACTGAATGATTTCTAAGTCTTGTTCATGGATAATGAGTTGAATTCGACAAGAAAAGACTTGTCACAGGAGGGCCTTGATGTATCCCCCATCAATGACATGAAATTATTAACATATTTGAAGTAGATCAGAGCATGAAATGATTTGGAACTGACATAGGGAAGGCCGACATGGTAGAAGATTTACAACTGCAAATGGCCGACTCAATAGATGGCTTATTAAGGCTGGAATTCTCTTGAACATATGAATGACACGACAATGGTCTTGGCAGCATTGACTCAAGGAGTACCCAACATATGGACATGCATATGGTCAAACGAGAGACAAATGGATTTCCCAACCCGGAGTCAGTGACAAAAGGGTGGTGTCATGTTCAAGAACGACTATTACTGCCACTAACACGGATACAGAGACACATTTACTTCCCAAATTTTCCCCCGCCATTTATGGCAAGTACCTCTTTATTATTACGCAAGCTTGAGGGGGATAACATATGCGTGTTGATGTAATCTCATCCTTCGGACGAGTCCCTCAGAGTATGTTTAACAAACCCTAAGAAGGAGTGGTTCGGTCCCATATGGGTCTTTCAATGTTTGTTCAACGAGTCCAAAGAGAGAAAACTTGGGGTTTTTTAATGTTTGGAGAGTCTGAAAAACACTTAAAGAGGAGTCCATAAGTTCATTTTTCGTAAATTAATCTGATGAGACCGAAAAAGTGATAACCTACCGCTCATCAAATGTTTTCTTCAAATACTTTTACGAGCGTGAAAAGAACAAGGTCGCTCGAAAATCTTTTTGTTTTTACGGAGCATTAAAAGAGCTTAAAGGATACTCCATAGGTTTCATTTTTCATGTTACCATTACGAGTATAAAAAAGCGACAAAAGTATACTCAATTACATTCTCATTGATTTATGAGCACGAGAAAGAACAAAAACTAAGCTCAAAGTTTTTTCTGAAAAACTCTAAAAGGATTTGTACATGCGACAAATGCATAAAATCAAACCAAAAAGGCATATCCTGTTCAATATTCCACTCCTAGGTTTTTCATCTGAAAACACCAAACACTTGCAATGTCGTTAGAACTTTAGGGTTTAGGTGGAATATATAAATAATATAAAATAAAATGAAAAAATGAAAAAGTTAATAAAAATGGGTAAAAAGCTTCATTTCACTATTCCATTATTACTCCACCCAAACTTTGTTCCAAAACCCCCTATTTACCTCAAATTTCCACTACGAATTGTGGAAGGCACAGTTGATCATTCGACAAATGGTCTTCGTTGAACAGGTAATTTTCATCTCTTTCAACTTTTCATGGATAAATTTTTTATTTTCATTGGTTAGAAATGGATTTTTGAGTTAAGTTTTCAAGGGTACCCGCGCATGGAGGTCGTCACAGGCACCCTATATCGTTCCATGCGACGACCCAATGTTGTTGAAAGTGGTGTTAAGGCTAGCCTGGGATGACTCTGCACTGTACGGATGCTCAGGCTTGTGACATGCGCAAATCAAAAAGTGTTTTGAGATGTATTTTCCAATAAAAGGATTCCAGGGAGAAGATGAAGAGGCTAATCTGTCTTTTATGTTCCATTGCAAGTTTTCTACGGTAAGAATGTTGGAATGACAAGAAAGAGAGCATGAGGCGGAAGACTACTTTGTCGGGAATGACTCGGGAACGGTAAATGCCCTCCGGCAGTGTGGATTGTTAAAATTCTTCAAGATCCAAGGCATGAGGGCCTAGTTGAGGTTACTCGAATACTTGGTTCACATGTGGGATGTGAACCAACAAGCATTTCATGTGGGGGCTGACATTCTTATGATAGATATCGAGGATATCTACTTCTTGATCGAGTTATCTCACCGTGGGGCTCAAGTTTCCCTGACATGTAGCAGGGGAGGTGGCGATCCTATGAGTCACTATATTAGTGCACATTGTGTGCCCGATACTCAGAAGCATAGCGACAAAGTTGTTATCGCATATGTCCATGACTTGCCTCTAAGGACCATCCTCTACACCATCACACGCATGGCAGGGAGTGCAGCTCCCCATATGGCTCTTCAGAGCTATTTCCAATATGTGTTGGAATGTATGGAGCCCCGAGTTTTCAACTGGTGTGACGAGGTTCTCAGAAGCATGAAAAAATAGTTGACCAAGTGCAGGAGTGGTGAGATGAAACAGTTTGGATACGACTCGATTTTGGTGTCCTTCTTCCTGGAGAGGGTCCCATATTTACACTTGTAGGTAGAGTGGGGTATACCTGCCCCACAGGATCCAATAATGAAGAGGTGGGTTGACCTCATGGCACGGCATGTAACCGGTCCTATCATTAGGTATAATGATGCTTTCTTTGACTGGTTGAAGACCTAGATGCTTATGGTCAATGACTATGCCTATGCCGATTTAGACTTTCGAGGTGATGAAGACTTGGTTCTTCCTGAGGGTTCCCAATGGGGAGACATAGGTAAGAAAGACATTTTGTTTTTATGATGTTTTTGTGATTTTTAATATAAAATGTTTTTATGTGTTATTTATCCGACGACTAATCAAATGCTCTTTTCATGATGCATATGTGGGACCGTATTGACCTCCAAGTTCATCCCCCATCCAAAGGCGAGGGGAGAGAGTTGACGTAGCAGGAGTAGCGGCTGCTGACTACGAGATTCTAGAGCAGAATCTAGAGGGGATCATGATGAACATCCAAGATGCCTCCATCGACGATATCCCGAGACATTATCAACACCATATAGTGGGCATATCTGCTTCCATCGGTCGACTGCTCTGTATATTACCATGGGAAGTCGCATGTTATAGTGAGCAGCATCCTTGATGCTCTATTTGTATATGAAGTCATGTGCTTCACATTTTTGATATTTTGGTCTTCGGACAAAAACACTTTTTGTAACACTTTTATAAGGCTTCTACTGGCTTACTTGTTGTATATACAAAGTGTGATTGGATTTTATAAATCTATCAAATGTCTGTCTAACACATAATTAGCTAAAGCATTTTTTAATGTATTTAGACGTCTAGGAATGTGTTGATATTCAACGTAATCAAAATGGCGTTCCAAGAGGCGAATTCGTAAATATACCCTTAATAACATAGGACTTCGAATGGAGTAGACATTACTCAACTGTAGGACTACTAACTGTGAATCGATTTGTACAATAAGATGATGGATTCCAAGTGACACAACATCGATCAGTAATTCGATGACTGCACTGTATTCCGCGATATTGTTAGTTGCACGACCAAGGAAAACACCATGTAGACTAATCAATTCATTTGTAGGTGCATAGATTCCCAAGCAGCAGATGTTAATTTATGAGTATTGCGACTAGCGCCATCAACAAACCCAATGTAGGGTAGCGAAGACACCGACATCTAGAAACCAAGCACAACGCAAGGTAAGCAGCTGAAGTTTGAAACCAAACAACGAAAAAACACACAAGAGTATGATACACTAAAAGTACAAGAACTCATGCAAAAATGACTTAAGCATAGTACTTCTTTAAGTAAATCCCATTTATGGGTTCACTCAAAGAGATTCCATCGTAATCAACTAACTCATAAGCTCCCTTCTCCAACACACGTTTGACAATGTAAGGAACTCGCAACATGGCCTCGAATTTACCGGCCCCTAGCAAGTCACAATCTTGTTCATAAAGAAGAAATAGATCACCTTCAGAAAACATGTGGCTTGACATGCTTGTCGTATTGGGCTTTAACATGTTTCTTCTGAGTTTCAATAACTAGGGAGGCATCGTGATGGATTTCATCTAATTGCATCATATACAAAAGACTCTCTTCTTTGGCAGAGGTATTGGGGAGAAGTTCAACGGCTAGTTTCAAATATGGTATTTCACATTCAATCGGCAAGATAGCTTAAATACCATAAACTATATGGAAAGGTGTAAATCTCGTGGTAGACTTAACAGATGTCTGATAGGCCCATAATGTTGTGAACAACATCATGTTCCATCTTGTCTTATGAATTCCTATTATTTGTCGAAGCGTAGTAATGAAAAATTTATTGATTGCTTCAACCTCGCTATTGGCCTGTGGGTAATAGGGGGTCGAGTTTTCATGACGAAGACCCAACTTTTTAGTAAGTTCGGACATCATAAAATTTTGAAAATGACTACCGTGATCAGTAACGATAGCTTGATGGATAGCAAACCGAGTAATGATATGATTGAATATGAACAATGGTGCAGTCTTCCCGGTGTTATCAAATGTAGGCATCGCCTCAGCCCATTTAGTCAAATAATCCACAGCTACAATGATGTATCCATGCCCCCCGACCGAGTGAGGGTTACATGTCATGAAGTCAATGCCCCATTTGGTGAATGGACTAACAAAAACCACAGGATGTAAGGGAGAAGGATGAGATCTTATATTGTTATTATAAGTTTGGCAAGCATGGCATTTCTGGACAGCAGTAATGCAGTCCTTAAATAAAGAAGGCCAGAAATAACCTACTCGTAAGATCTTTTGGGCAGTGGCATACCCAAACATATGACCACCACATGCTCCAGAGTGACAGTCATTCAAAGCTTTCTCAGCTTCATCATAAGAAAGACATCATTGAAAAATGGAGTCAATACCGCGGCGATAAAGGGTATCACCAAGAATGATGTATTGGCGGAGTTGATACTGTATACGACGTCGATCTGTACTAGAGAGATCGGGTCAAAAAGTTTGAGTCTGGAGATAGATAATGATATCTATGTACCATACGTCATCAGAACTGATCATAAAAAGGGATTCGTCAGGCAAGGAATCCTCTGCCATGTTTTTTGTCTCAGTGGAGGGAAGGTCACATATCGGTTCGGCGAAAACCAAATATTTCTTTGACTTAGCACATTCAAATTCCAAGTCAAACTCCTGGAGAATCACTATCCATTTGGAGTACTTTCCCCCTAGAAATTGTCGGATAAGGATGTGTTGCATAGGGTTGCAATAAAAAATAACAGTGGTTCTGCATAATAAGATATAATGATGAAAACATTGGACAACTTGCACCGCTGCCAAGGCTAGTTTCTCCACATGTAGGTATTTGGTCTCGGTAGTCATGAGACTCCAAATCAAATAGGAGATCGCATGTTCGTCATGCGAATCATCCTCTTAGACTAAGACCATATCAATGGTAGAGTCCGAAGCAGCTAAGTAGAGGAAGTAATCCCAGCTATAGTCAGGGGGAAACAATAATGGTGTATGGGTTAAGGTGAGTTTCAAAGTTTCAAAGGCTTTGTTTTCAGTATTTTCCCATACAAACTCGTAACCTTTCTTGAGTAGCCGAGTGAATCCTTTCGTCATTTCAACGTAATTAAGGATGAAATGACACAAAAAAATTTCCTTCCCTTGCAAACTTTGGAGTTGGCATAGTGTGGAAGGAGGAGGTAGATTAAGGATAGCCTCAACCTTCAAAGGAACTACTCGAATCCCATGTATCAACACAATAAAACCAAGAATTTGGTCGGACTCCACAAAAAAAACACATTTGTGTGGGTTTAAGAGGATACGATAATAATGACAACGTACGAAAACGGCCCTTAAATGTGTCAAGTGATCTTGGCAATGCATGGAATGCACCGGTAGATCATCAAGGTATGGTTGCACAATGTGCTTAATATTATGGAAAGCATAAGACATAGTGCATTGAAAAGCTGCACCACCATTCTTGAGACCAAAGGGTAATTTTCGGTAGGCAAAGGTTCCCCAAGGGAAAATAAAAGCAGTCTTGTGTTGGTCCGTGGGTAAAATATTAATTTGATTATAGCCGAAGAAATCATCCATCAAAGAGAATATTTCACTGCCAACACAGTCGTCAACAATCTGGTCGATGAAAGGGTTAGGTAATTGTCCTTAGGACAAGCCTTATTGTTGTCCCTATAATCTACACAAACGCGGATGGTACCTTGTTTCTTATTTACCGAAACTAGATTGGATACCCAATCAGTCAAAGCCATGGGATAAACAAAGCCATCTTTAAGAAGTTTCTCAACTTCAAGATTGATAGAAGCAGCTTTGTGTGGATGTACTGGGCAAAGTTGTTGCCTAATGGGTTTAGCGTCTAGGTATGCCTTAATCTCATGCACAACGATATCAGGATCAATGTCTGGAATCTCTTCGTAACTCCAGGCGAAAACGTCGCAGAATTCTTGGAAAAGGGATTTATACGTGTGGAACTCATCAGTAGAACATGAGGCCTCGATATGAAAATTATCCATGACTCTGAGTTTAATGGATATGTTGAGAGGGACGGTAGGTGAAATGTTACTCAAGTTCCCTTCGTACAGGACATCGTGTGTTGACTCAAGAACCGAAGAAATAACAACAACGGTCGACGGAGTCGAAATCTGTTGGTAACTCTCTATGGTATCACGTTCTAGGAAGAGAATGGAGTGATGATGCCCATCGTCCCAAGGAGTGTCTTCCATAGACATGACTGACATGATCATCTCATCAGTAGGAAAGACCACGTGGAACGGATCAGGAGATGAATCACAGAGAGAAGGGGGAGTGGGGGTTGTCGATTGAATAGATTGATAAGCGGATTCGACCGGACTTAAAGGCATTTTGTCATCATAACGAAGGTAGTCACCATGGTTGGGTACTACCCATGGGTCGTATGACTCAGGGGTTTCACGAACAGTGGTGGATATCATGTTAATAGAGGCAACAAAAGGAGGGGAAATATCGGGTGGTGGGATTGGAAATGTACCCATCAAAGTTGAATCTTTGAAAATACCCACTCTGACATTCTCGTAACCCATCTTTGAGATGAAAGGAATGTTGCTAGTACGGGAATTAGAATTAAAGAAGGCCAGTTGGTCAACAATAACGACCTTTCCTTGGTGCAGGAATCGTACCACATGGAAAAGGGTAGACACAATTGCACGCATGGAGTCAATCCATCTATGGCCAAGTAAAATGTTATAATCAATAGGTGCATCAAAGACCTCAACCTTGACATTGACCGATTTACCTTCCAACTTATAAGACAACGACAAAATACCACTATAAGGTTTAAAACCTGTACCATTGAAGGCCTTAAGTGTATTGTGTGATTCGGTGAGGGTAGGAGAGCCAATGGCTTTCCAAAAAGCAATGGACATAATGCAAGTCGAGGCTCCTTAGTCAATAACAGTTCTACAAATATTCTTGTTTTCAACAACAACTTGGATCTAAAATGCTAACTGAGGAGGAAGCCTTGGAATGTGATCTTCCAAGTCAAAGATTATTAGAATAGTATATGTGGGGTCGATTCCACCAATGGCCTTTAACAGTACCTTCCGTTGAGCAGGGAAACTTTGAAGGACTTCAAGAGCTGAGATTGTGGAGGGTGCTTGCGCAAGATCCTCTACAATACTGTAGTTTTGGGAAGCACGTGTGTGAAGGTTGAATACAGACTTTCGAACAACACCCTTTGGAGGGGGGTGAAGAACTGTATCGAGACCCGGTCTTTTGAGATGAAGAGGATCGTTGGGAGGTGAAGTTGGGGGAGAAGTTTGAACCAACGAAGGTGGTATATCATCAACTTTCTCTTTTGACAGAGAGTAATCCTTGGCTCAAGTCGCGATTGCAACTTCGTTCTTTTTAGAATCACCAATACACATAAAGACGTAAGATGAGGTAGAAGGAGAAGATTGGTCATGAATGACCATTTGGTCTTGTTGTTGAGAAGGGAAAGGTTGTGACAAAATCGTAGGTGTAGGAGGTTTCTCGGCCCCTTGGAGGAACTTAGTAACCTCGGCACGTCTCGGACAATATTTCGTGTAATGATCGTCACCACAAATCAGGCAGGGGTAACGAGGCTTACGTTTATATTTCTCATCAACAGTTTGCATTTGGGGTTATCATATTGTGGACTATTATTCTTGTCCTCCTTGTTCTTACCCTTCCCTTTCTTTTTATTTTGATTCTTTCTGGTAGGCACGGACTGAACAGAATTAACTTCGGCAGTCTTACCAGTGGAAGGAGTAGGAGTAGGAGTATTTTGTGCATTAGAATTATTAGATTTAGGATTGGTGTGATCGGCATATGTGGACTGAGATTCAACATGAAAGGTGTTGATCACACCATCAGCAGCATGAGAAGTTGTTGTAGGTGTTGGAAAAGGGTTTGTGGAATGATGAGGAGCATCAGGGATCAAATCGTAAAGTTTTCTTGTTTGCAAATAAACGAGATCGAGATACTGAGCACAACTAATTTCCTACTATTCAGTGACAACACTGCCCATGGCGACATCATGAGAGATAGGTCCAATGAATGATTTAGTAAACCACTCGGCTAATAGTCGATCAAGAAGAGGAACTTTGATTAAACGTCATCTTCTCCTCCACTCATGAATGTGATCAGAAATATGAGTGGACGAGGATTGCTTGAAAGAACTCAAAATTTTGGTTCATGTCTCGTATCGAATTGGTAACTGGTAATGTGTCAAAAATTCCATGGCTAGGGTATTAAATTCATTGAAGAAGCCTCACGGTAACTCGATGTACCATTTTCTACCGAACCCGTGAGAGTTCGTTGGAAAATTCGTAATCTGACAGAGTCATCCATCAAGGAGTTGGATGAACACCATAGATAAAAAGTCATAAAAAAATTATTCACATCTTCTCCTGCTTGACCGTCAAATTTAGGAATGTCGGATGGTAACTTGGTCAGAACGATTGGCCAATAAGGAGAGTATAGAATAGGATCATTAAAAATACTAGACAAATTAGGTAAATCCAAAGTGGCCAGAAAAGGCAATTGTTAGTTCACTTGAGGAAACTGGTATTTTTGAGGGGGGATCCCCGTGGGTATACCAGTAGGACCATAAGCAGTCTGCATATAATTAGACAGTACTGACATATTCGATTGTGGAGGATTTTGAGGCATGTAGCCCACAGGGTTGGGTTGATTAGGGATGTTCCCTTGGAAAGGAACATGAGATTGCAAGTTTTGACCCCAAGTGGGATTCAAAGAACCTAGATACCGTTGACCGAGGTTAGGGGGTACAAAAGAATTGACTTGAGGATGTTTCCCCCCAGAGGGTTGTATATTTCCTTGGAAAGGAAGGTTCCAAGGTTGAGTTTGTAACACAGGTGCGTTATGTCCATAAATTGGATTATGGACTCCAACTTGAGGTTGCCCCCCAAGTTGAGGTTGTGCCCCAATCTGAGGTTGTCCCCCATATTGAGGTTGCCCCCCAGCTTGAGGTTGACCTCCAACGGCAATCTGGAAACCAGAAGTGAAGAAAATATTGGTGCCTCCAACTTGATTGGAGCCACTAGGGCTAGGATGGTGAGATCCTCCTAAAAAAGGTGGAGGAGGAACAAAAATTCCATAACCTCCAAGTGGAAACTGGGTAGAGATAGCAACGGAAGTATTCAAGGCTCTATACCCAGGGGGAAGTGATGGATTTGGTCTAGATGGAAGTGGTGTTCCAATTGGAGCTTGGGTAACAATCACATTTCCGGTAGAAACAGTGGTAGCTCATGGGACCATAGAATGGGCCATCTGGAGAGGAAGGATCAAGTGAGAATCGACCAACAACTATTCTGAAATGGTGGTGACACTACTGGTAGTACCAGTAAAATGGTCTAAAGGTATCGTATAGGTAACATACGTCTCAAGCATTTGCGATGCCATAGGTTGATCAAGACTTGCTCCTAGGTTACCGAAAAGATCACATACTGTCAAAGGGATGAAACCCAAATGAGAAGTTCCAACAGTGTGAGTCGGGGTGCTAAATGATTCACTTTGAAAAAGTGGATACTTTACTCCAGATCATGCGTTAGGTTTGGTAGGTGCTTCAGTATCATCAACAATAACAATCTCTCTGGATGAGTTCACCCGAGGTAAACGTGGATTTCATAGAACACTCAAAGACGAGTTTGGGGGAAGTTGGAATGATTCTAAGGAGTCTGAAACAATTCGAAATCCCTCCAAAGAGTGTGTGCTTCCAACCTCAGAAACTACGTCATTGTTGGCCACTCCCTCGGGAGAGCCTTCTGGTGAATTAGAAAGCAAAGGTTGGTAACCTTCTGGATCTTCCGGGGGTATCCCTTGCATTCTACATGAACGGTGAAGGTCGATGTTGTCTGAACCAAATAAATAACGGAAAAAATCTATGTCCAACTAGAGAAAACAAACATCACTCACTAATAAAATCTAGGAATCAAACCAAGCAAACAAACCTTCTTATTTTGAATTCACTAGTTGGTGATGAAATCTAACATCGCGAAATCAAGACAAGAAGGGGTCGGGATAAGCGGGTGGAAAATTTATGTTGACGACCTACTTAACAGACTTACACCCTGGTGCAAGCTCCAACACATAATTGTGGGTATACCCTCCAAGGAGCCTGAGTGAGTTTGGCCAATGTTGATTCCAGGTACCGTGAAGAATTTCTCCTCCATAGTCACTTTGTGTAAAGACCCTAAAGATATAGGCTACTAAGGTTACCAACTACAACAGTGATGTCTGGGGAAATAGTCGACAGTCCGATCCACGTGCAAAGGCAGGGTATCTAGCCCGAAATCAATTTGAAAGGATTCCAATCATAATTGTGGGTATACCTTCAAGTGACCCCCAATAATACGTGCAATATCTACACTAATACCAACAAAGCAATGTGAGTAACTCTTCTAGCATCAATGCCACCTCAAGTTTGACCCTTGTGTGAGAAGGGCTTCCCAAGACAAAATGTAGCAATTGGATTTGAACTCTCTCTATCACAAGATACTATTGTGTGTTTTGATGCTTTGGAGAGTGTGCCTCAAAACCTATTACAAAGCATTATCATAGCTAATGTTGGTGAAAAAGATCCCTAGAAAATAAAAGTTACTAATAAATTTTAAATTTACGTTGTGTTTTAGAGGTTGTTGTTTACTTAAAAAGGGAGATGGAAGTGAAATTGTTGATGTTGTGACCTTGACCCAATAAAATGAAAAAAGAGATGAATGCACAATTTTCAATTCAATGAACTCTAGTTACAATTGGGAGAAGGTATTTCTTTTGAAGTACAACAAGATACAAATTGCAATTTCTTAATTCCGAATGAGCACAATTCCAAACAATCATGAACTACAAAAATTTCCAATTCTTCTCTTTAACCAATATTTCGAATGTAACAATTTTCTCATGAAATATTACTAAAAAGAATAAACAAATTCTGTTCTTCCTTTCCAAGACAAAATATGAGATGTGATAATGGAAGGAAAATGTAATCCAAGAAAATCAAGACATTCTCAACACAATTCCCACATCAAATTCACAATGTAGACAAAAACGAAAAAGACAAGAAAACCTTTTGACATAAGAAAGCAAAAACGTTTCTTAATCAAAAACTAATCTGACAAACAAAATTAATCCAAAACTCAAAACAAACCAAAGACCCTTTGTCAAACAAGCACTCAGATCAGGATCTGAGATTATATCCTTGTGATGATGAGCAAAAGTAAAAAACTTGCAAAATGCAAAGAGAGACTTGCAATCACTGAAAACCAATCAAAAGAAATCTTTAAACTTAGGAATCAATCAATCATGGGCATAGTAAGTTCACGCCAGGATACTAAGGCAAATTTGGTTGATAAAATAAAAAATGACTCACTCCATCAAAACCTACAGGAGTCATCGCACGCTGGGTATGGGACACAATGCGACGAGCTGAAGTCGTCACAGGATATTGGAAAATCACAGTGCAACGTCGCCACATTGGATTGGACAAGCAAAATGTGACGTTCAGGGGTCGTCACAGGCTGGCAATAAGGTATAGTGCAACGATTTCTGTAAATTTGGAAAATTTGGAAGAAAGACAAAAAATCCAAAGGAACTTCTAAACCCAGGGAGTCTAAATAGATCACCCACTGACTCAGAGAATGAAATTTATCAGAGGAAGGAAGGCTAACGGAAAATGGGAAGCAAAAAATCAAAAGGAGGTTTCATCCCCAGTATGGTCACTAATTTTGTTATGGGACTTATTGGTAAATGCAGACATAAATAGATCTCCCTGGATCCACCTAGATCCAGAACAAAACATAACAAAATATGACGCTTTCCCTAAGATATAATCATTGAGTTTACTATCTAGCAAGAGATTAGCAACATACAGTTTAAATATCGCTTCCTCTTGTCATTGTCATCCTAGATCCACTCCAGTGCTCCTGTGACATTTAATCTGCAAGGGAACACAAGCCAACCAAAGCAAAACCAATAATATACTCAACGAGAACCTATTTATGTGATCAAGGAATCATACAATAAAACGAGATGAGTTTTATGGGAAAGAAACATATCACTATATCATATAATAATGAAATTGGAGATTACAACCAAAGCCTTGATGTTTCAAGGTCCCCTTCTAATGACCCTTTGCTCCAACACACACACTTGCTCCAATCTTGAATGAAGAAGATCCACAATGACTTGATGAACTGAAATGAGGCTCTCAAGAATGATCCAATGTAGAACTCTCCATACAATCTTAGCCTTGAATCAACCTTTTGTGCTTAATTAACCTTAGCCTTTTCCATGAGAAATCCCTTTTTATATAAGGGAAAGAGAGATGGTTAAAGAGATTAGGATGATCCCACCAAATCAGAGAAGCGAGTAAGATCCAAACCATACAGATGTCACCTCATCTTCTAGAAGATCCCCTTCTATAACTTTCATGAAACTTAGCATTTTCTTAGTCTTTTGACATCGTCGCACCCTAGATGTAGAGCAGCTTGCAGAGATGTCACAACCCAGCTTTAGGTAAGGGGGAAATGATCGGGGATCATCGCACCCTGCATATGGCGTAGCTTGCGATGACCTTCCTTAGTAGGGTCTTTCAGAAGAGAAAGTCAGTCACTTTCCTCATGAAGAAAGGCTCTTTTTGGGAACATGAATGCATGTTATCAATGGATCACCGAGATGACCAAAATAATGTGTAACACAGAGTATCCCTCCTCCTAGAAGAACATGATCTAGATAATTTCACTAAAGAAGAGGTTTTGGAACCAAAGGGATATGAGGCTAAAGAAAATTACAAGAATGATATGGTCAAATCAAAGAGGATTATTGCATACTCCATTAAGGACCATCTTATTCATCACATATATTAATTATCCACTCCAAAGGAAAATATGGATTCCTTAACCTGACTGTTTGAAGGCAACAACATCAACCAAAGAATTATGACCTTGAGAACTCAATTAAAGAACGTGAGGATGCAAAATTCAGAAACCATCCACTCTTACTTCTCAAGAGTGAACTAGATCAAGGAGCATATAGAAGCCATTGGTGATAGAGTGAATGGAGAAGAAATAGTGATGACCACCTTGAATGGACTCCCAAGGTCATGGGATGCATTTAATCAAGGGATATGCTCAAGAAGGAAGCTACACAAGTTCAGTAGGCTATGGGAAGATTTCAACCAAGAAGAAGCAAGGATGACAGCAAGAGAAGAGAAGATGACAAATGATGATCAAGCCCTAGCCTCCCACACCAAGAAAGGAAAGAGCAAGAAAGAACCCTCCTCACCCAAGAAGTTTCAGAAGGCCTGAAGAGATAACCCAAATATCACATGTTTATGTTGTCAGAAAATGGGACCCTCATTCAGATACCAAGGGAAAAGAAAGGAGGTAAAAGGAATGATGTTCATACTGTTGAAGATGATGAGACACCCAAGAATGTTGCAAAGGAAGATGAATCAAGTGATGAGGAATATGTTCTTATCTTATCTCTTACAAAAATTGTCACTCATGGAAGTGACATTTGGCTGGTGGAAAATGGTGCTTCCAAGCACATGACAGGTTATAAATACTCCTTGTCTAACCTTACTCATAAGGATTCACCGCACAAGGTGAAATTGGGAGATGCCTATCAATATCTAATCAAAGGAGTAGGATAATCCTCCTACAAGTTAGACTCAAGAAAGCCAATGAAGATGAAGGAAGTTCTCTATGTTCCTGGATTGAAGAAGAACCTTCTCTTGATTTCAGCATTGGATGAGAAGGGTTACAGAGTTGCATTTGTTGATGGACAAGTTCTTATGTGGACTAGAGGGAAGACTTTTGATGATGTTGTGGTGATTGGAGTTCAAGAGGGAGGACTCTGCAAATTGAAAGGGAGATCAGATTCAACATTAATTCACGACACTGTGAATCCCAGTGAATTATGGAATAGGATATTTTCTCACCTACATTACAAGGCCCTACCGAGTGTGATAAATATGGTGGCGGGACTACCAAAGATCCAGGCACAAACAGATGGTGTGTGCAAAGGTTGTGCACAAGGAAAGAACATGAAGCACTCATGTCCCATCTACGATAGCAGAGCCAAAGGAGTATTGGACATTGTGCACTCAGATGTGTGTGTACTGATGTCAACAACTTCACTAGGAGGGTATGTATATTATGTGTATTTTATTGATGATTACTCACGTAAAACTTGGATCTATTTTTTTAAGGCAAAGAATGAAGTGTTTGGAAAATTCAAAGAATTTAAGGCACTGGTAGAAAACCTGACAGAGTGTAAGATAAAGACCTTGTGATCAGATAATGGAGGAGAATTCACTTCATAGGAATTCAGATAATATTGCAAATAAGTTGGGATTAAGAGAGAGAATTCTACTCCCTACAACCTTCAGCAAAATGGAGTAGCAGAAAGGAAGAATTAGATGATCATGGAAGTAGTGAAGGCTATGATCCATGATCAATATCTACATATGCATCTGTGGGTAGAAGTAGCAAATATTGCAGTGTACGTGCATAACAGAAGTCCCCACAAAGTACTTGAAAACAAGACACCAAAGGAGATGTTTTCAGGAGATAAGTTGGAAGTCAACCATCTAAGGATATTTGGTTGCCCTGTATTTGTGCATGTCCCCAGGGAAAAGAGGACAAAATTGGATCCATCCGGAAAGAATGGCATATTTGGTGGTTACAGTGACACATCGAAGGCATACATGATATATATTCTTGGTCACCAAAAAGTTGATATTAGCCGAGATTCCACCTTCGATGAGAGTGTAGCTTTCACCAAATCAAAACATGATTGTGCAAAAGAGGTTCACGAGGAGGAGAATGAAGTTACTAGAGTTCCAGAGGCAGAAGCAATTGAACCAGAGGAAGTCATTCATGAGGATAATGACATGGAAGAACCTCAGAGGCCAATAGAGATGCCTTCTCACAAGAGAATACCAACTTCAACACAGGATCTCATCAGAGATGCAGAAATATATGGTGCCCCAAAAAAATATCTCAGGGAAAGTAAGAAGCCGAAATCATATTCTAGCTATGTGGAATGTTTATGTGATATCATAGATGCAGAACCGTCCAATTATGAAGAGGCTGCAGAAAAGAGGGTATGGAAGGATGCCATGGGGGAGGAATATCATTCCATAGTAAATAATGGTGTCTGGGATATGGTCCCCAGACCGAAGTAGAAATCAATAGTAAGTTCAAAATGGATCTACAAGACGAAACATGCAGTTGATGGCAGTATTAAAAAGTATAAGGATTGATTTTTGGCTCAAGGATTCTCTTAGAAGGATTGAATTGACTATGAGGAGACATTTTCTCCCGTGGAGAGATATACCTTGATCAAGACTATACTTTCATTGGTCACAGTAATGAAATGGAAGGTGCATCAGATGGATGTGAAGACAACCTTCTTGAATAGTGAAATAAAAGAGGAAGTATATGTGGAGAAACCACAAGGGTTCGAGGTACATGACAAGGAGACACATGTGTGCAGATTGAAGAATGATTTATATGGATTAAATCAGGTACCTAGAGCATGGTATGGCAGGATCAACAATTTCCTGACGAGCTTAGGATTTACAAAGAGAAGTGCATATCCTAAACTTTACTTTAAGTTTGTGGATGATGGTCCGGTGATACTATTGTTGTATGTGGATGACCTGTTTCTAACAGGTGTGGAAAAGCTTATCTCGGAGTGTAAGAGAAAAATGGTTGTTGAGTTTGAGATGAAATATCTCGGGACGATGCATTAATTTTTGTGTCTTGAGGTATGTCAGAGACATGATGAGATCCTTTTGAATCAATGGAAGTATGTTGTGGAAATCCTGAAGAGATTCGAGATGTTGGATTGCAAGGAAATGGCTACACCTATGGTATCAAATATGATTTTTTTACAGGATACAACTTCAGAGACTGTAGATGTTACTTTATATAGGAAGATGGTGGGTTTGTTGATGTACTTGATGAACACAAGACCAGATATATATTTTGTTGTGAACACCCTGAGTCAGTATATGGAGCAGCCCAGACAAGTTCATTTGGTCGCAACAAAACATGTGATGAGGTACCTTAAGGGTAAATTAGATTATGGTCTTAGGTATGTGACATACCATGAGTTCGATTTATATGGATATTTGGATTCAGATTGGGCTGACAATATTCTTGATTGGAAGAGTACTTCGACATATTGCTTCATTCTAGGCTCCAGTGTGGTTTCGTGGAGCAACATGAAGCAATCATGTGTAGCACTCAGTACGGTTGAAGCTAAATATGTGGCAACATGTGCAGCATGTACAGAAGCAGTGTGGATTCGGAAGTTGTTGTTTGGGTTATTTGGTCTCAAACTAGAGGCGACCTACATTTGGTGTGACAAACTGAGTTGCATGAAGTTGTCAGAGAATCCAATGTTCCATGACAGGTCGAAACATATCGAGATCAAATATCACTATATCAGGGATATGGTGCAGAGGGGAGTAGTGAGGCTCCAATACGTGACTACCGAGGATAAATTTCAAGCACTTCAGGGACAAGCTTGGCGTGGTCCCTCTTAAGAGGGAGTGACGAGGTACAGATGCATTGCGGAGTAGTGGATGTCCTGGGGACATGTTGTAGCTATTTGAGAGCTACCCACAGGCCTTGGATGCATTGGTTGTGAAGTCACAGGGGTGCACATGATGAGGTACAAATGCATTGCGAGGTAGTGGATGTCATGATGTCATGTTGAATGTATTTGAGAGCTACCCACAAGCCTTGGATGCATTAGTTGTGAAGTCATGTTCAACAATCAATGGTCATGAGCTCGTGTGGAAACAAAGAATACCTTCCTAGTTAAGAGGGAGTGTTGATATTTTGATGTAACTACAGAAGATATTCTTTTGTATTTGTATTGGTCAAACCTCGTGAAGGTTATTGTAATATTATTGTATAAATCGGCTCAAAATAAATTATTAGTTTATTATTATCCTTATTGCAAAAGTCAAAACCCCTCTTTGTGGCCTAGGTCAAATCGGCCCTATTCAAGCGTTTGTGTCTTAGGATTGTGTCTTTTTGGGAGTCAGTTATGTGTATAAATAGAGGTCGAGTTCCTCTCATTCGAACACACATACAACTCGCCTTCTCTTGTTTATTTGAAGCATATCAAAGAAGGTCTAGCGCAAGAGGTCTTGGTCTCTTAGTCTCTTGGTCTTTGGTATCTTGGTCTTGGTATATTTGTGGAGAGTTATAGCATGACATTGTACTGGTTGAAGGAATCTATATTGAGGAATCGGTTGCTAGGTTTTCTCCCCCACGAGGGTTTCCCAAGATATGTCTTGTGTTATGTGATTGTTTATCTTTCAATTATCCTATTACATGCAATTATTAATGAATATTAAAGAAGATAATTGTAATTGTTAAAATTTTAACAACCTCAAATAGTGCAAAGCCTTTTCTAACTCCAACTTAGATTGTCTGAAGGGTATGTCCAAAGGGAAGCACCTCTACTTTTATCCTAATGTTGGACCTTAGATTGTATCTTCCTGCAATTGCTACCATTGTTAATCTATTAAAATAATAAGAGATGAACTTAGGGATAATGCAGTAGTAAAACCAAGCTATACTTTCTCTCTCTTTTATCCTCCCCTTGATCAAGTTACCCCTTCTCTCTTTCAAAAGAGGTGGGCAGGAAGCTAAAGCAATGTAACTGTTGTTTCTTGAATTTACTCTAGAAATTTATTTATGGATCTTTTAATTTTGAATTTACAAAAAACGGAATTTGAAAGGTCATATAGGCTAAGTGGACTAAGGTCCTAAGTTAACTAAGTGTCTCAATTCAATTAGTGTGCACATGAAAATAATTTTTATAGTGTATAAATTCCTCTAAAGTCCATTTAAACACAATTTCAAAATTTAATAGTTTATCCATTATACATTCTGCAGCCTTAATGTGTGTGTGTGTGTGTGTGGTTGGGTCGGTGGGTGGGTGGGTGGGTGTTATGTTGCCAATATTCCATTGAAATAGGCACATAAATACATAGATAAATTCCATCATCATCTAGAAACAACATTACTATCCATAGCAATCAAAATGAATCACAAAGATTTCATGCATCATCAACATATATGTGCATTCCCAATATACATATTCTTCAAAATAAAACATGGTCTTTAACATCACACAACAAGTTCATATATCCCGAGTCAATCAATGTAACTCTATTAATACCATAGAAATTTCCATTGAGGTAAGAAATTAGTGCCCATTCAGGCACACCATTCTCAAAAGTTGGGAAGTCTTCAGTGATGGTGTTAGAACAAGAATATCTCTTATTTTCCATATATGTGACTAGAGCTAAAATCTATTTGTCTCAGTTACCCATAATCATGATCAATGCAAGTAGCCATACCAACACAAACTAACCATAATAAATTCCTTCAAAATGTATGCATATAATGCCAAAGATTGATCATCAAGGGTGTCTGTATGTGATAAGGAGCTAGTATAGAAAACAAAATCACAAGTAAGAAGGTAACAATATGGGAAAGAGACCTACTAGAAAAAATAAATGCCATGGAACTTATCATTCCTTCATTCAAGATTACTCCTTTCAGCACTTATCCCTCACATAAACAACCACAACAATCTCAACTAGAAAACCATTCATACTTGACTTTATATTCAAACCAATATAAAATTCTTCATGCACCAAAATCAACTATAAGCAGCCAAAACCAAAGCACTTCAAAACAATAATCATGTTAAAGACTTGTCATATTGAAAACTATCTCAACCTTCACTTTGCTTTCAGACATGACTTAACATTAAAAATTTGAGCCACAAATATGTTAAAAGATATGAACACAACCCACTAAAATAAATTATAACATAGTCAAGGCACTAACATCATATGTATATTACAACCTTATTTGCACACATAACAGAAAAAAACATGTATGCAACTCCTAGAAAAGAGTGCATGTTTAGGAGTCAATAACAAAGGGAAATCCTACATGACTGTCGAATACGTCATGGATGTCAAAATATACCAAGTGAAATTATGCTCACTACACACACAAAGAGTCAATCAAATGTGCATAACGATAATGTTGTGCATGCACCAAAATAACTCCTCTATATTTCTCATACATACAACACTAATTGATAATAAAGAGATATCGCACCCAACAAATATATTAGATGGTTCGAGCAAGTGTTTGTTTCATAGAATAAACAACAGCAATTAAATAACCAATATCTATTATCAAATCAAACCCTAGAAATTATTTTAATGATATGGACAATGCACTCGTCATCCCATTATGGCCTGCACTTAGTGTCATCAAATGAAAATTCCGACATGACACAAACTCGAAATGATAAAATCGAGAGTCACTTCATGTCATAATAAAATGAATCACCATAATCAACAACCACCCACCAATTTAAAAATGCTACCAACAAAGGTTGGGCTAACATTGATTTCATAACCAAGGAAGGATTTCGAATTGAAGGAGAGCTTTGTGGCCTTTCATTTTCTTTAATCCACAAAATATGTAACCAAGGGTTTCACTAAGGTTGCAGCTCGAAGAAAAAAGAGCAAAAGAAAAGTTACCTACAAAACAATCATAGGTAACAATCATAGGTATGATACCTCGAGTTGAAGGCTTCAATGCTTAATTGTAAAGAAATTAAGGCATATAAGCATTGAGCTAACAGTTGAATGCAAGGAAGAGATCAAACAATCGTTAACCTCTACATGTAGTATTTTCTTGAACAAATAACTAACGGAGCTAGGAGTTAAAGGGTTGGAACCATGGGAAAAATATGCTGCAATTTGGAGGATGAGAGGAACAAATAGAATACTCATTACCTTTCTTTCTTAGACATGCAAAACACATAGACAATGGAGGATATCGAATGGTTGTCCAACCTACCTTTTTTCCATCATAATTGGGTTGTTCAGGTTACCTCATTTCCATTGTTTCCAATATTGAAATGCACTGTGTTTCCTTCAAACCACTTCCCAAACACATTGTGTAAGCTCAAGGTATGTCACCGAGCTCATCCCTCACCCTTGGGTGTTAAACACTCAAAATAAAATAGAGGATTGTCAGTATCGAGAATATAACCAAAGCTCCTAGAATTTCAAGTTGAAGAATAAACTAGGTAATCTCTAATCTAAACCCCGAGGATTAAGTCACGCATAATTCTCAACCTTGATGAAGAAGTTTCAGATGTAAATATCAACAGAAGGATAGATTAAATGCCAAGTGAAAATTCTAAGAATTGAGTACGAAAAAATGAAAAGTAAAACCCCGCAACGAACCTCACTCATTGGATCATATTGTAGAGTTGAGAATACAAGCCACTACATGCATGTGCCTCCATTCATAACTCTAAATTAAATTCCATGTACAGGATGGCCATGTGGCACCACAAACATCAAGTATCATTATATCAAATCTCAAGATAATCAACACGGTGGCAAGTTAAAAAATCTTTCATAACCTTTGTTTCCAATGACTATGCTTTGCATGGGTTGTCTTGCATGTTTTTGACCTTGTGTGCATATATACCAAGGTTTTGGTATTGTTGAAACCTAGTTTTGACTTTATTCCCTCTTATTTTTATTGTTTTGCAATTTAGGAATATATATAATTACAAATCTTGGCACAAGACAAGCTTGATTCCACCTCTATGCATTTAATTTGGTTTATGAACTAACCATATTTGCATGCACCATACTTGATCTGGTTGCAAGCACCCTAGTGTAACTCAAGACAATAACAAGAGGAGTCATATTAACAATGTCAACCACACCTACCACTGCATTCATCATTAAATATGTTACTTTGAGACAACTTAAAATCAATTGTAACAAGGCCATATAAAATATGCAACACATGTCTAAACACGTAATAACAATTAATCTACATACAACATATCATTATTTCCAATAATATATAACATCCATAAACCACATCACAAGCATGTAGTAACTCCATAATCAATATAAATACATTAACATCACCCTCACATAATAAACCATAGGTTGATCACAACTCATCAACAAATGAAGTAAACATAGATGGACTATCCACCAATAGCTTCTACCAGTCCCCTCTACCACTCTCTTGACCATAGTGCACACTAGGAGGATACAATATAATGCTTAGCAAAGGTTCTAGTCTAAATTATCACAAGTCATGGTGATATCGGTGTTTATTTAGCTTTTTGGAAGAAAATAAATTTTTCAGTAGAGAGCTTCATTGTGATACTTCTCCATAGTTTTGATGTTGATAATTTTTAAAATCAACATGTATTTCTAACTACACTAACGTCTATTCAACATTGGAATTTGTACCCAAATTTAGTATTATATGTGTTTTAATTATAATTAAAAGTTACATTATTTTTTTAAATCTTCAACCTTTATGAGAAAATGATTTAGGCCTTGATACAAAGTAGAAAATTGCATAAAATTCTTGCAACAAAATTTAATTGGAATGTGGCAAAGATTGGAGAATGAGCTAAATCATTGTGTTCTACCATTTCCAACCATTGAGTTCAAAATATGTCAAATTCAAAGGTATGGCAAATAAGTTTTTTTTTCAATTTGCAAATTTAATTTTAACTAAATAAATGAAATTCATTTTCATTAAAATAATATTTATATTTGTTATTTAAAAAAAAAAATTACATAAAAATTCATTTATCTCTTAAATTAAATAAATGTAATGTTCAGGTTACAAGCAAGCCACGTTTTTTTTAATCTGAACTTTGTTTTTCTATTAGAAAGATAGTTCAACCTCCATTGTAAGCCTTCAAAATTTCTTTTGCATATGCCCTCCAATGAATGGATGCCTTCAAATATATGCCTTTGAAGGTGTTATGCAATGGATGGAATGGTTTCTTGAATGATAACAACACACCAAAAGGGTTGTTGGATTGCTTTACAAATTTACCAAGGGATATATGGATAGATATAGGTTTCAATTATTTACAATTATAATCTATAATAATTTATATATTATAATATATAAATATTAATATATTTATTGTTTAGTTTTTTACAAACTTTGTGTAAAATTTTTGAAGTTTTTAAAAGTTTTTAGTGGATATTTCATTCATCATGGGAGACAAACAAAATTGAAATAATAACAGAAAAGAGTGTATGGGTGGATATTTATAAGGTTAATCATTGTGGAAGAAAGAATTACAACTAGTTGTGAAAAATTATTTAAATAGTAAAATAGTCAATAGAAATAAAAGATATTTAATGCTAATGTCAAAGTTAAAATTAAAAGAAAAGGTTAAAGAAAATAAAGTTTAAGAAATATAATTTGTTAAGATTGTATTTGAAGGAAACAAAAATATGGCTATAAGTGAGGAGATGGGTAAAAAGTAAAAGAGGTTAAAAAGAAAATGAGATATAAAAATTAAACCAAGAAATCCAAAAGAAATAAAGTTTAAGAAATATAATTTGTTAAGATTGTATTTGAAGGAACCAAAAATATGGCTATAAGTGAGGAGATGAGTAAAAAGTAAAAGAGATTAAAAAGAAAATGAGATATAAAAATTAAACCAAGAAATCCAAAAGAAATATGTTGAATATAGTGGGTTTCCAAGATTGGCTAAGTTTGTAGCCATCTTAAAATTATTAAGATGTTTTTCAATTTCCAATGCTTCACTAATGATACTAGAGGAGTAATAGGGTTATGAAGCTAGAATTTTAGTTTGGTCAAAACAAATGAGATGATTAGATTTGTAAGAGTGTTTATCGAAGTTGACTTAGAGATGCCACTAAGGAAGGTGTCACCTATATGTTCTTTTAGATGAGATTTAAATGATCTACCAATTTGGTCTATGTATGATTTGCCATAGGAGCAGGGAATTTTGTAAACTCCTTGGCCAAGCATGAGATCATATTTATCCTTAGTTGTTCTGAATACATTTTTAATAGTTTTATTGGGTTTAAAGAGAGTTTTAATATTCTTTTTGGCCAAAATATTCGAGATATGATACGTAGTACCTTAGATATAGGGAAAAGAAACAAGAGCTAAGGGTGGGGAAGATGAATGAGAGTTTTTAGATTTAGAATGATGAACTAAGAAAAAGGCCTTGTTGATTTGAGAAGTCGAATAACCATTGGACATAAGGGCCTTAGTTAGGTGGGTTTTTCTTTCTTAGGGAAACGAGGATCATAAATTCAAAAGGCTCGAGTAACAAGAGTTTTAAGAACGACATATTTTTGGGTATGGTGATGGTGAGAATGGGCATGAAGGTATCGTTTGGTGTGAGTCTTTTTCCTATAAACCTGGTGGGTGAGGGTTCCATGAGGAAGACGGGTGATGAGAATATCAAAAAATCAAAGAGAGTTTACATTTTGGTGTAGCGTACCCCATTGTTATGGCTACAAGCGAAGCAGACAGTGCAAAAAAAAAAATTGTTGGTTTTTAGGAGGAAGGTAACGATGACAACATTTGAACCACGCAACTGATGATGAAACCAAGCAAGAGAAAGTTTAGGCACACATAATACAGGGAACAAAAATGATGAAGTTAACATGTGAACGAAATAAACATAAAGGCAATTCCACAGTAGTGAGACTCAACATCCACCTGGAGAAAATTGAGTTGCTACTGAGACAAAAATGCTTATAGGTTGTTCTCCAACCAACCTCAACTTACAAATTCATTGCAAAAACTGTTGTACTTCAGATGAGGGAAAACTATGAACCATGGACAATTAGGGTCGTGGTGGGATGACTGGTAAATCCTTGAGGTCTCTCTCTCAACCAACCAAATCTGTTGAACAGTGTTTCAAAAGACAAAATAGCAATGAGGATCATGTCAACAAGCAAATTCCATGTCAAAGCAACATCGGAACATCACTTCAGGTAGGGCATCTCACCCATCTCCCCACTATCTCATATCTGCCCAAAGGAGTCCCAAACCTAATCCTTGCTCAGAACAAATAAAAACAAATATGCCTATAAGTCATTCATCCTTGTTCTCCATAGTTCGCCACTCTATTTATCAGAGAACAACAAAAGACAAAATCCCAAGGGCTTTTTACCCAACTTCTCTAATGGCACATAGTACCATGGGAACGGATTCTTCACAACAACACAGTAGATCCACTAGGGCCTATTAAAAGTTAATGCTTAGCTCCTAAGTGCACAACAATGGAACTGTTATGTGACGAACATGGTAACCCTGTGGAATTTTAAAGTGTGACCCGTGTGCGAGAAGAGGGCTCCTAACTAACACTGGGCTCCTAACTAATACCTTGATAAAAATTGATAAAGGTGCTTGATTACGCTGAAGCTTTTAACTAGTGGGATGCAGATTTGATGCTTTCACTATACTTCTACAATATTGTATTGCGATTTTGCAGAGTATTTTATTAGAGGGAAAGAGAAACTCCACATTGTACAAAATTGTTAAAATGAACAGAAAGTCTCCATTACAAACTATGAGAGGTTTAATCTTTCTTTCAAGAAAAAAATCAGCTTTATGCAGTCTTCCAGTTTCTCACTCTGGTTGATTTATAAGGTAAAGCAACAAGAAGAAAAACTCAAAGAATATAAATAGATTTAACATGCACTAAAAAGACTGGGCAAATTCAAAAGGCAAATCAGTTGAAGAAGCTATAAATAGTAAATACTAGACGCAATCCTTTAAACTAGAAACGTTGCAGGTGTCTTATACTAAGTAAGAAACATAGATTAAGATTGCAATGAGATTAAACATGTGTTTACTATTTAAGCAGTCTTCCACCACTATCGTGGTTTAATTAATCAGTTGCAGGCACATTACTTGGGGTAACACGGTCTGATTAAAGTTATTGCCTGAAGTTATTATATGGCTGGGATATGCTACTGTTAGAGGTATTATAGCCACTGAATGGTCGCTACCCAATGTTGTGGGTAGAGCACTATGGTTTCTCTGTGAAATATGGAGAAAACGTAGGTAAAGGTCGTTAAACCTTCCTAAAATCGCTTAGAGATCTAGCCGTCATATTCGAGCTCAAGCAGTTTAGTTGTTGTCCCTTAATATAAAACAATATGTATCCAAGGTAACTTATCTTCGCAGGCATTTAATGTTTAGGCTGCCAAAGGATGCGAAGGCCCAGAGGCTAATCCACTGCCACCTCCAAATAAAATTGGCGTTGAGTGTTCCATAAGGAAGCGCATTCATCCAGTGGTTAAAAGTTGCCTCAAGGTTACGGAATTTTGGTGTAAAATGGAAAACGAAGAGGGATAAATATATCTGATTGCAGGGTTTAAACCGTTTTATTATCAGTCCCCATCCCAACTCCCCATCATTCACCCAATGCAAAAGATTTCACGCATGTCCCCATCACTCCCCAGTCCACCATAGTCACCCTTTTTTTTTCTACACGAAAATAAAAATATTGGGTCTTTTAACCCCATTTCCAACTCTAATCAAGCCACACCTGATTTTCATCATCAGGTCAACTATCCAAGTGCTGAAGCCCGCCCATGGAGTCCTATTGGATCGCTCAAGACAGGGAGGTTATCTTCGATCAGATTTTAATTCTGTAAATTAAGAATAAGTGATAAAATTAACAGTGTAAAGAAAATCGCCATACACCGTACAACCAAAGGATCATTGTCAACAGTGTTTATTGTCCGCGTTGTTAAATCACTAGGTATATCTCTGCCCACTAAATATAAAAGCTGTCAATGATTAATAGTTGTAAAAATTGCTATCAAACGCAGAACTTAGTAACGCTATCCAGCATAGTGACAAATCGATGACCTACTTATAAAAGTTGCAGTCAAATATTACTGATAGAATCACAGCGACAAGAGAGAATAAAACCGTTGTCAATGAATAATATAAATCACTCTCATACCAATTCGCTGTCTCTTTTTAATTCTATGTATAACAATGATATGATGCTCATCAATACAGGAATTTTTGTGTAGCATGCCAGAAAAACACCCAGGAATAAAAGCGTGGTCTACAATAAAATTTAAGGGGATTCATTGAGTGGATTTCTGGGTGGGATGCCGAGAATACCAAGAACTGAAAACGAATAGATAAGTGTTTTTTTTTTTTTGCAATGATAAACATTCACACGGGAAAACATAGAGGGTAACCATTTAGAAGAGAATCAATCAAGGCAGGAAAATCACTCACAAGAAGCATAAGGCCAATCACTAAGCCATGAATCAACCAACGTAGAAAAATCCATCACCAGAAAGTGCAAGACCATCAGTCAACCAAGAACAATCAGAAGGGGTAGACGGCGGGCAGGAACATCCTTCGCTCATCATCCTCGCACAGAAAAGCAAGGCGTATAGATCCATAGGTCTTTTAACGCTAAGACGACGACCGTATATCAGGCTCCTGGCCGACTGCTCAGGCGAGGACTAGTGAGCTAAAGATGAAGGGTAAACAACCACGAAGGTCACAATCAACGCAAAAAGGTCGTCAAGACATGCGGGGAAACGAAGGTCATGGGAAACCAATCAATCAATCAGCTAGGCCATAAAAATTTAGTCATGAATCTAGACAACCAGTTTACCTACCCAAAATAAACATGCAGAACCAATCATAAATCCTACAACAATCTACCATTCAGCAAGAAAGCATACCATTGCATGTTCGCCATCTCTGAATGACTTCCCCGTGCGCTCCATGCAGCTCCCGCTCACCGACCGTTGAGACTTCACCGGTACCTCCCAGCCAATGCTAGGGGTACTCTTCTTCCCCCTTAGCCCCTCGAGCTGCAAAGGGGCCACAAACACTATCCAGAGATCTCGTCTAGCTCCCAGCTCGCCTCGCAAAGCCGAGCTACCACTCCTCTCCGATCTGGGTATCCAAACTCCCACAGGTAAATCAGTCAAGTCAATATTTCTGCGGCGTAACGTTACGGAAACAACAGATGCCCTCTATCATTTTCTTCCCTCATTTTATAGAGTTTCGAACTTCCTTTCTTTCCTAAAATATCATGTAATTAAAGATTTTAAAAATAATTTCCTAAAAATTCTTCTTCGTACAAGTGTCACCCATCCCCTTCATTCCTCCATTAATTATTTTCTTTAATTAATTAATTATCTTATTTCCCTCACCCATCTAGAGTTACTCCTAGAATCACTCCTAGGTGTCCCCAAATTCCCTTACAGGTTTTAAAGGCTTCCCCTACTATGAAGTTGCTAAATCAGTTTAAAATTAGAAATCTCTTAAATGTAGATTCTTTACTAAGTTGACTTCCCGCT
>SNQJ01S0032100.1:126174-151218 GCA_010110895.2 Picea sitchensis
GTAGTGTCCCAAACCTTCAAGGCATACACGATGGCTAACAACTCCAATCGTGTGTCGCATAATTCTCCTCATGCCTTCTTATTTTCCTTGAGATGTAAGCGATCACGCATTCGTCTTGCATCAAGACTCCGCCTAAGGCTTCCCTGGATGCGTCAATGCATACCAAGAAGTCTGCATCCATGTCAAGGACCTTAAGTATTGATGTTGTCAACAACTCCTTGAGCCTCCGAAATGCTTCCGCACATTTCTCGGTCCAACCAAACTTCTTGTTTTTCTTCTTCAAATCCGTGATTTGATTTGTTGTCTTCGAAAACCCCTCGATGAACCATCGATAGTATCCTGCTAAACCCATGAAGCTATGCACTTCCGGGACATTCGTCGGCGCAGGCCATTCCATAATAGCCTCAACCCTTGTTGGATCCACAGCGATGCCTTCGTCAGAGATGACATGCCCTAAGTAGTGAATCCTCGATTGTTAAAAAGAGCATTTGGACCACCTTCCAAACAAGTGGTGCTCTCGCAGACACTGTAGTAACCAGCGCAAGTGCTCGTCATGTTCCTTCGTCGTCCGAGAGTAGATCAAAATATCACCAATTAATACTTGGACGAACTTGTCCAAGTACTCACGGAACACCCCATTCATCAAACTCATAAATACCCTTGGGGCGTTTTTTAGTCCAAACGGTAAAACAGTAAACTCATAATGTCCAAATCTCGTCTTAAAGGCGGTCTTAGGGACGTCATCCTCCTTGATCCATAACTGGTGATATCCTGATCGTAAGTCGATCTTTGAGAGCAACGTCTCGCCCTTCATTTGATCGAGAAGATCATTAGTCCTCGACAACGGATACTGATTCTTGATCATGGCCTTGTTCAGTTGACGGTAGTCAATGCAGAGCCTCCATGACCCATCCTTCTTTCATATGAAATAACAGGCGCACCCCACGGTGACATGCTGGGACGTATCACTCCCAGGTCCAGCAACTCCTTCAGTTGCATTCTCAACTCCTGTAACTCTGGGGTTGACATTCGATAAGGCGTTCTAGCTATTGGTTCAGTCCCCGGTTTTAGGTCTATAGTAAAATCCAACTCCCTCTCTGGCGGCATCCCAGGCAACTCCTCTGGAAATACGTCCGCAAATTTTTTCACCACCTGAAGGTGTTCTAGACCTTCTGCTACTCCCTTCTTGTTTAACACAAGGATCGCATAAAGCTTGCACCCCTTGCACATACTCTTCCGTAGCTGTAAGGAAGAGATGAACCTCATGGAAACTCCCTGGTTCCGTCCTACAATCACACGTCTCTGTCCCTCGTCATCGACCAAGCTCAACCGTTTTGTATTACAGTTGAGTATTGCCTCATGCGATTATAACCAGTCCATACCAATCACGACGTCATAAGATCCTAAGATCGTGACGTACAGGTTGGCCCTTGGGAAAAACTCTCCCAGGTTAAGGACATAGCCCGCAACCTTTCCCCCCACCTTCTGTTTGGCTCCCGAAGCCATCTTCATGAAGCTAAACTCGTCCTATTCGACTGTATTTACCTTAAACATTTTTAGCGTTGCACCAGAAATGAAACTCTCGGTAGCACTGGGATCTATCAAAATACTAAGGGTCTGGTCAGCGACGGTACCTATCATCTCAAGCACAATCGGCTGGTGCTCTACCTGGCAGTTATTCTCCGTTGCATGAATCTGATGGGCCTTGCCCAAAAACTCCAATGGTAGTGGGTCCGATTGATCCAGAAACGTCGGCCCTTTCCTCTGGGCAGGAATGTTGGTAATGTGGAACGCCACAATCCAACATACCTTCCTTGGTCCAGTATTCTTGGTACCTGTAGTAGAAGATGAATTCTAACAATAAGGCCAAACTCGAACTCCTTAAGCTTCTGGGAAAAGATGTGGAGCATACAAAAACAATCTAAAACGGGCCTCACACTCGGGCACCATGTAACGAACTTGTCACAAGGCGTTGAACTCGTTGAGATGACGCTCTACGAATTCCTCAAAAGGATACTTCTCCTAGAACCGATCCTCGAATAGTTCCCATGACACGTCGTCAATGGCCATGTTCAAATGTGGCAGGAGCGTCTTCCACCATAGAAGATTGCTCCTCTTCAGTTGGAAGACCACCATGTAGACCTTCACGTTGGAGGTCGTAAGTGTGGGGTGTGAAGCACATTGCTCTTATGTACATTCGTGCCTCGATGGCGTAAAATTTCGCAACACTCGTGGACTCGAGAACTCAACTCTCTCGAGTTCTCAGTGGATGATAATGGTACTAGTTAGGGCACGTTGTGGACCCTCACAGGTACAGGTGGCCCAGACTCATCTCAGTACTGATGGTAAGTCAAGGCCTTTGACATTACCTGGAAGGACCTTGTTAGACCACCACCATCCCTTGCTACAAGTGAATCCATCCCAAGGACTTGTTCCTCCCCCTTGGGGGTCAGACACCGAGGGCGCGAAACTTCTGGGGGTGTCGCGTTTCCATCCACGATACCTCGTCGTGAATCTCTACGGTGTCATCTAACCTTGCTTATCGCAAGGGCAAGTTAAAGTTTTATCTAGTGTTAGGTTAAGACTCAAGGGTTTACTACAGTGGAAAGCATGGTGATCCACAGTCGCAGGGTTGAACCCACTCTGATACCATGTGTAGCGTACCCCATCATTACGGCTACAAGCGAAGCAGACAGTGCAAAAAAACAAATTTGGTTTTTAGGAGGACGGTAACGGTGACAACATTTGAACCACGCAACTGATGATGAAACCAAGCAAGAGCAAGTTTAGGTACACATAATACAGGGAACAAAAATGATGAAGTTAACATGTGAATGAAATAAACATAAAGGCAATTCCACAATAGTGAGACTCAACATCCACCTGGAGAAAATTGAGTTGCTACTGAGACAAAAATGCTTATATGTTGTTCTCCAACCAACCTCAACTTACAAATTCACTGTAAAAAATGTTGTACTTCAAATGAGGGAAAACTATGAACCATGGACAGTTAGGGTTGTGGTGGGACAACTAGTAAATCCTTGAGGTCTCTCTCTCAACCAGCCAAATCTACTGAACAGTGTTTCAAAAGACAAAATAGCAATGAGGGTCATGTCAACAAGCAAATTCCATGTCAAAKCAACATCGGAACATCACTTCATGTAGGGCATCTCACCCATCTCCCCACTATCTCATATYTGCCCAAAGGAGTCCCAAACCTAATCCTTGCTCAGAACAAATAAAAACAAAGATGCATATAAGCCAKTCATCCTTGTTCTCCATAGTTCGCCACTCTATTTATCAAAGAACAGCAAAAGACAAAATCCCAAGGGTTTTTTACCTAGCTTCTCTAATGGCACATAGCAACATGGGAAGGGAGTCTTCACAACAACACAGTAGATCCACCAGGGCCTAGTAAAATCTAATGCTTATCTCCTAAGTGCACAACAGTGGAACTATTCTCTGATGAACATGGTAACCCTCTGGAATTTTAAAGTGTGACCCGTGTGCGAGAAGTGGGCTCCTAACTAATACCTTGATAAAATTTGATAAAGGTCCTCGATTGTGCTGAAGCTTTTAACTGGTGGGATGCAGATTTGATGCTTTCATTATACTTCTACAATATTGTATTGCGATTTTGCAAAGTATTTTATTAGAGGGAAAGAGAAATTCCACATTGTACAAAATTGTTAAAATGAACAGAAAGTCTCCATTACAAACTATGAGAGGTTTAATCTTTCTTTCAAGAAAAAGATCAGTTTTATGCAGTCTTCTAGTTTCTCACTCTAGTTGATTTATAAGGTAAATCAAAAAGAAGAAAAACTCAAAGAATAGAAATAGATTTAACATGCACTAAAAAGACTAGGCAAATTCAAAAGGCAAATCGGTTGAAGAAGCTATAAATAGTAAAAACTAGACGCAGTCCTTTAAACTAGAAATGTTGCAGGTGTCTTATACTAAGTAAGCAACATAGATTAAGATTGCAATGAGATTAAACATGCATTTACTATTTAAGCAGTCTTCCACCATTGTTGTGGTTTAATTAATCAGTTGCAGGCACATTAATTGGGGTAACGCAGTCTGATTAAAGTTATTGCCTGAAGTTATTGTATGGCTGGGATACGTTGCTGTCAAAGGTATTACATCCACTGAATGATCGCTACCCAACACTGTGGGTAGATCACTATGGGTTTGTTGTGCAAGATGGAGAAAGCGCAGGTAAAGGTCGCTAAGCCTTCCTAAAATCGCCAGGAGATCCGACCTCAAGCAGTTTAGTTGTTGTCCCTTAATATAAAACAATTCATATCCAAGGTTACTTATCTTCACAGGCATTTAATGTTCAGGCTAGAAAAGGATGTGAAGGCGCAGAGGCTAATCCGCTGCCACCTCCAGATAAAATTGGCGCTGAGTGTTCCATAAGGAAGCGCATTCATCCAGTGGTTAAAAGTTGCCTCAAGGTTACAGAATTTCGGTGTAAAATGGAAAACGCAGAGGGATAAATATATTCGATAGCAGGGTTTAAACCATTTTATTATCAGTCCCCATCCCAACTCGCCATCATTCACCCAATGTAAAATATTTCACACACGTCCCCAGCACTCCCCAATCCACCATAGTCGCCCTTTTTTTTTTCACACGAAAATAAAAATATTGGGTCTTTTAACCCCATTTCTAACTCTAATCAAGCCGCACCTGAGTTTCATCATCAGGTCAACTATCCAAGTGTCGAAGCCCGCCCATGGAGTCCTATTGGATCACTCAAGACAGGTAGGCTATCTTCGATCAGATTTTAATTCTATGAATTAAAAATAAGTGATAAAATTAACAGTGTAAAGAAAATTGTAGAAAAGGATGTGAAGGCGCAGGCTGACCATTGCCACCTGTGATAAAATTGATACTGAAAGTGTTCCATAAGGGAATGATTCATCCAAGGTTTAAGCCCCATATTAATGTGTGGTAGACTCGTAAAATGGAAAACTTGCAGGATTATATTCATAAGCAGTGAATAAACCCATTTTATTATTCCCATCCTAACCTCACGAATCATTCACCAATGTAAAATATTTCACATTAACGCCCCCAAAGACTCCCCAATCCAATTTATGAATTTTTTTCTACACGAAAATAAAAATATTGGGTCTTTTAACCCCATTTCTAACTCTAATCAAGCCGCACCTAAGTTTCATCATCAGGTCAACTATCCAAGTGCCGAAGCCCACCCATGGAGTCCTATTGGATCACTCAATATAGGGAGGCTATCTTTGATCAGAATATAATTCCAAAAATTAAGAATAACTAATAAAATTAACAGTGCAAAGGAAATCGTTATACACCGTATAACAAAGGATCGCCGTCAACAGTGTTTACTATCCACAATGTTAAATCACTAGCTATATCTATGCACACTGAATATAAAATATGTCAATGATTATTATTTGTATAAATCACTATCAAACACAAAACTTAGTAACGCTATCTAGCATAGTGACAAATGATTGACCCACTTATAATAAGTTTGCAGTCAAATATTACTAATAGAATCGCATCCACAAGAGAGAATAAAACCGTTGTCAATGAATAATATAAATCACTCTCATACCAATTCGCTGTCTCTTTTAATTCTACGTATAGAACGTTGATGGCGGATGCTCATCAATACGTGAATTTCTATGTAGCGCATTTAAAAACAATCTGTAAGAATAAAAAGCATGGCCCATACCAAAACCTTATGTATTCATTGAGGATTTATGGTGTGGATGCCAAGAATACCGCTGAACCGAAAATGCATAGATAAGGTTTCTTTGCTCTTTTGCAATGATAAACATCTACACTGGAAAACGCTGGAGGGTAATCACGCTTTAGGAAATGGAACTAACGTAAGGTGGAAAACCTGCTAGGCGGTACATAAGGCCAATCACCTACCCATGAATCAAATCCGAACGGGTGGAAAAATCCATCAACGCAGTGCCGCAAGACCATCACCAAACAAGAAATCAACTTTGGCGTAGACGGCGGGCGGAACATCCCTTCGCCATCATCCCTACTAATGTTAGCGCTGGTGATCCAGTCTCAACGCCAGGCGCTTAACCACCGTAGGGACGCTCCTAGCCGTAACCGCTGGCAAGGACTCCCAGTGAGCTAGGTGGATCTAGCGGCTTAAAACAAACCATGAAGGTCACAATCAAATTTAGAAGGTGGTCAAGACGCGTGTAAAAAACGGCGGCTCTGGAAACCAATCAATCACCGCTAGGCCATAAAAATTTCTAGTCAAGGAATCTAATAAAACTAGCTTTAATTTTACCTAAATAGCGTGAAATCATAATCATACTCCTACAACAATCTGTACCATTAAAAGCTGCAGTCGTATGGGCATGTTCGCCTCGGCCTCCAATGACTTCCCCTGGCTGGCCTGGTGATCTCTCTCTCACACTGTATTAGACTCACCGGTGACTCTCCTGCACTAGGTACTTTCCCCTTAGCCCCTGAGCCGCAAAGGGACCATGCACACAACACCAGATAATGGCATCACCCATATCACCTTTCAAGTTTGAGCTACCACTCGTTATCCGAATTGGTTGTCCCAACTCCCACAAGTAAATCAATTAAGTGTTCTATATTTCTAATGTAACGTTATAAATAGGAAGATGCCCCTATCCCTTCTCTCCTTCCCGCCTTTAGAGAGTTTCGAACTTCTTCTTTCCTAAAATCCTGCTGTAATTGGAAGTGAAAATAAATTCTTAAAAATTCTTCTTCTGCATAAGTGTCACCCATCCCTTCATTCCTCCCATTAATTATTATTTTCTCTTTAATTAATTAATTATCTTATTTCCCCACCCACCTAGATTTTACTCCTAGAATCAATTCTAGGTGTCCCCCTTAAATTCCCTCTTACGTGTTTTAAAGGCCTCCCACTATGGGGAAGCCGGTTGTTAAATCACTCTAAAATTAGAAATCTCTTTAAACGTGATCTCTTTACCTTCGTTGACTTTCCCCAGGGTCTCCTCTCTTCCCTTTTAGTGCCAATTCTTCCTAGTTTCCATTTTTTATTTCTCTTCCCTCTTTCCCTTTACATAACTCAAAAAAGGCAAGTGTTCTGAACTCCACTTTCCCTTTTATCATTTTAATTAGTATTTTATTACATATTATTATTTTAATACAATTTAAAAAATAATTAATCTCCCTCTACATTTATTACCACGATTTTGTTTTGATGAACAACTTAATTTCAATTCCCTTCCGTGCTTAACCAAGGTCGCACCATTATTTTAAGCCATTTCTATTTTATTATTGTGGCATTTTGAGAAGACAAGGGCTCCACCACTAGCAATTCTAGGACTTGTTATGAAATTAAATTTCTCAGCACCGGCCATACTTCAATTAGGGAAATTGTTTCTGGAAAATTACTCGGAATATTGCCAGCCTGGTCTTAGGGCCACGTAGGTTTATCCCTCTATCATCAACAATGTGACGCAAGGTTCCTTCAAGATGCACCACAGGTGCTCCGGCGGTTTAATTTTGCCCCCAATTTGTTCCTTTCTATGTTGATGTGCTCCTTCAGATGCACTCCACGGCTCCAAGGGTGCCATACCCACCATTCTCCATTTTTCTTGCGCTGACGTGTTCTTCGTGATCACACTCACGGCTCCAAGGGTGCCACTCACCTCTTGATCAATTTGGTAGATATCAATAACCCCTAGAGTCATCAATTCGTGTGAACTTGTGGGGAGACTAAGGGAGTCGCAGGTCCTCACGCATTGAGCTCTTAGGAATCATCGTGAGCGCATCGGTCAGCTTCACCCTCATGTATCAGGTCCTTCTCAACTAGGTGTAATTCAACTCTACGCCGAGCCATAGCTGGAGTGTTAGTAGGTTGTGGCAGGGTCGTTGTTCACACCTCTCCCTCAAATATATTCCCTCGTAGTCGCGGCGCGTGGCCCCTTTTCTCTATATGTGAGTCTGGTCGATAAGTTATCTTCAGCCTGCATCATCAAAAATTATGTTAGAATATATCCATATCATATCATCTAATCGAATGTAATTCAATATCATAGTAAATCAACTCTAATGTTACACTTCACTCATCCGAGTCCAGGTTCCATCAATGCCCCTCCTCGCATCCTCAAAGTCCAAAATCCCGGCACACTCAATAAAACTCCAGTCAATAGAACTTGTTATTCATGATTATATTTAATAAAACAAAATATGTCATCAATCCCATTACCATAATCAAATCGAAAGTTTATTAGTATAAAATCGGACACTCTTGCCAAAGAAGTGTCCCAAAAGAATAAGTTCACCGCTAAGGCCGTGAGCTGGAAACGTTACATTTGGATTTCCATACTAAATTTGATATGAGTTGAAATGTTGTTAAAATGGTTAAAAAATGAGGTCAAAGAAGGATGGTCATGAGGCTAAACAATGAAGGTATCATCAACAAATAAAAACCAAAATTTGGGCTTAAGATGAAAGTTGTAAGTACAAAAGCTTCAAATTTTCCTAAAAATATTAAACAACTAGATAAGGGAGGACCCCATAGTTGTACCTTTCATTTGTTCATAGTATATCCATTTAAAGGCGAAGAAAGTTGAGCTAAGATAGATTTTAATAGGGTTAAGGATTTCAGGGTCCACTGGTTTGGAGATAAGGTCAAGGGCTCATGGAATTGAGATTTTGGTAAATAAGGACACAACACCAAAACTAACCATGATGTCTTGTTCATCCAGGGGAAGAAAATAAGTTTTTTGGATAAAAATCAAAGGAATATTTAATAAAGAAGGGAGTTTTTCGAATAAAATATTGAAGTTTATTGAAAAGGAAATGAGTTAGGGCATGAATAGAAGCTCCTATAATGTTTACAATTGGCGTAAGGTGGATGTATTTTTTTTAATGAATTTTAGGTTTCCAATAGATATTAGGGGTTTGAGGGTTATGAGGAATAAGGCATTTCTTAATGGAAGGGTCCAGGGATGAAGATTGTATGTCTTTGGTAACTAAGTTAGTTCTGGAGTTGATTGGGTTCTTGGAGAGTGGTTTATATGAGGAAGAAGAAATGAGGTCTATAAAGTTAGATTCATAGTCAGAGGTATTCATAATGATTGTAGTGTTACCTTTATCAACTTTAAAATAATAATATTGGGGTTATTATTAAGCCAACGAATTGAATAAGACATCATGGTTAGTTTTGATGTTATGTCCTTATTATCAAAATCTCAATTCCATAAGCTATTGACCTTATCTCTAATCTATTGGACCCTGAAACCCTTAAACTTATTAAAATATATCTTAGCTCGACTTTCTTCACCTTTAAGGGGATATGCTATGAACAAACAGAAGGTACAACCATGGGGTTCTCCATATCCCCAGTTGTCTCCAATATTTTTATGGAACATTTTGAAGCGTTGCCCTTAAACGACTTTCATCTTAAGCCCAAATCTTGGTTTTGATTTGTTGACAATACCTTCATTGTTTGGCCTCATGACCATCCCTCTTTGACCTCCTTCTTTAACCATCTTAACAACATTTCACCCCATATCAAATTTACTATGGAAATACAAAATGAAAACTCCCTTCCCTTTTTGGATGTTCTCATCACCCATCTTCCCAATGGGACCCTCACCCACCAAGTTTATAGGAAAAAGACTCACACCAACCGATACCTTCATGCACATTATCACCATCACCCTGCCCAAAAATCTGTCGTTTTTAAAACTCTTGTTGCTCGATCCATTCAAAATTTTTATCATCATTTCCTTAAGAAAGAAAAATCCCACCTAACTAAGGCCCTTGTGGCCAATGGTTATTCAACTTCTCAAATCAACAAGGCCTTTTGCTTGGTCCACCATTCTTAATCTAAAAACTTGCATTCCTCTTCTCCACCATTATCTCGCATTTCTCTTCCTTATATGCAAGGTACTACAAATGTTATCTTTAAGATTTTGGCCAAAAAGAATATTAAAACTCTCTTTAAACCCCATAAAACCATTAAACAATTACTCATAACAACGAAGGATAAATCTAATAATCCGCGAAGCATTGGAAATTGAAAAACATCATAATAATTTTAAGAAGATGACTACAAACTTGGTCAATCTTGGAAAATCACTATTCACTGTATTGATCATAAGCCCTTCTATTTTTAAAAATTATTTTATTTATTTATTATAACTCAACTTCTTTCTTTTTAATTTCTTGATTTAATTTTTATCTTTTATCCCCCACTCTAATGTTATTTTATTTTTTACATTTTTTACTTTTTACCCATCTCCTCATTTATAACCATCTTTTGGTTCCTTGAAATACAATCCAATGTTAACAAATTATATTTCATAAAAAAAATTCTTTAATATTTTCTTTTAATTTCAATTTTAACATTATCATTAAATAGTTTTTATTCCCAATGGATCCTTTACTATTTTAATCATTTTCCACAATGGGTTGTAATTATTTAATTCTTTCTTCCAACTATTAACCTTAATTTTTAACCCTCTTAAGTAGAGTGTCCACTAGAAATATTGGACATTTCAAAAAAATTATACACAGTTTATCTCTAAAAAGCTCAAGTGTAAACCTGCAAACTAATATATTTTATAAAGTGAAGTTATATATATTAATTTAAACTTAAATATATTAATAATTTGAAGAAAAAAATTCAAGTAAAGGTACCTAGTGTAATAGTGCTGGCATTGATTATGGTGTCCATCCCGATAGGGACATTTAATGAGGCACAGAATATAGACAACCAACTCAAGGAATTGACTCCAAGACCTCCTACATGAAGCATCCAGTGTAGCCATGTCCATAGGGACAGTTAATGAGGCACACAACATAAACAACTCGCCCAAGGAATTGACTCCAAGACCTCCTACATGAAGCTTAAAGCACTCAACCACTCATATATTTATAAAATTATAAAATAAGTGATTAAAATTCAATATTTTAATTACATTGCAGAAGTTATAATATATATTAAAAAACTACATTATTTAAAAAAACAAATTTATTTAAGTTATCTAATTAAACACACATACACCGACATAATTCACACATAGACATAATTTATTTGAATTTGACATGATTGTAAAGGAGAACAAATAACAAAGTTGCAATTTTACTAAAAATGTTAATGAACTCCCTATAACATCTTGCATGACCAAGAAAACTACAAATATCTTAGTGTTTATGGGGCACAAATAAATCTTTAATAATAGCAATCTTTGCGAGGTCAACTTCAATACCAATAGAGGAGATATGATGTCCTAGAAAAATGTCATTAGTCACCATCATAAAATATTTTTCACTGCTCAAAGACAAATTCATTCCGCTTTAAAGAACTTTTTAATATTACCCAAAGGTTCTTCAAAAGAATCATCATAGGCTATAAAATCATATGTATATACCTCAACAAAATCATGATGAACTTTGAAAAATGCTTTAAATAATGTGTTAAAAAGTGGTAGGTGCATTACATGGACCAAAAACACCCTATAGGCAAATTTTGCCCATGGGAAAGGAAATGGAGTTTTATCTCAATCCTCAAGAGCAATGTGTATCTGGTTGTATACACTCAAACCTTCAAGAAGAAAAATATGTATTTCTAGATAAAGCATCTAGAACTTGATCAATGAATGGGAATAGGAAATGTTCTTTCATGGTATTTGATGCAGGAGCATCGCTCAAAGCCAGCTACGCACTAGCCAGCCAGCACATCAAAGCGCGCATTCGATGGGAGAGAGAGAGGCGCAACCTTCTCGATTTTCAAATTTTGAGAATGTAATTAAATGTTGTAAGGCTGGTAGAGCCAAAAATACATGCATATGTGCAGGCTTTAGTAAAGGTTGCCTTAAATAGGTTGTAAGGCTGAGATCTAGATCTGATTCGGACTAGACAGCCATTCAATATAATTGAATGTAAATTAATGAGAGTTGGTGAGGATGGAGGGAAGAGCTCGAGAAGACCCTCTTTGTAAAAATATCTTATTTGTATCTAGTAGTAAGTTTTTAGAAGAAGAGGAGGAGAGAGCCAAGACTCTGTTGCGGTCCGAGCTTGAACACATTGTAATCAGGCATTCTTGATTAATACAAACAGAGCAGTCTTTCCTACATGTTGTTGTCCACATGTTTATGAGTTCATGAATGAATGTCTTTATGCGTTGATGATAATGTTGTAGATGTATGTCAGGTATGCATTTGCAGGGATAGACAGAATTTACTGTCTGTGAGTTCTTTGATTCTAGGTTTAGGTTCTTTGAGGCTTCATGCAAGAGGTTGCATGACAGAATATTGCGGGTTCTGTAAGCCTGTGCAAGGAGTGCACTTCTGAATTCTGCGGATTCAGACAAAGACGTGCCAGGAGGGCGCACCAGCAGAAGTCACTAACTCAAGGAGAATCCTCAATGTTGTTGAATACCTTGGAGGTAAGACTGTGCAGAAGAGAGCATAGGACAGACCAAAATCATTGAGGGATTATGTAGAAGCTCTGTCAAGAGGGAATTGAGCAGGTGCATAGAAGGCACAGAGAAGATAGAATTTCTGATAATTTTGTAAGGCTCTGCCAAGAGGGTGTTGAGCGAATGCATAGGATGCATTAGGAGAAGAAATCTATTTCGAGTTCGGCAAGAAGACAGAATCACAGAGGATTCTGGAAAACTCTGCCAGGAGGACATTGAGTTGGTGCAGGTGTGCACAAAAAGAACTCTTGTTTGAGTTCAGAAAGCAGAAGAAGTGTCAGGAGGAAGACCTTCACAGGGTTATTGAACACCCTGCAGGCTCAGCAAGGAGTGCTTGAGCAGGAAGTTTCCAGAGGGTATTTCCATCCTTTCAAGGAGAGAAAGGGGCAGAGACCTTTGAGACCTGATCAATTGAAGCTCAAGAGGATAAAAACATGTGCAAGGAATGCACCAGGCCAACACCTGAGTAAAGTGTTGACAGACAGACAGTCGTCTGAAGGCTCGTTAGGCAGCAGGACTGGGAGCGAGAGAGGACTTATTCTAAAGTCTCGAAAGCTCAGGAGGAGGAACGTCCTTAGAACACAGGGGGGATCCAAAGTTACAGACTTTGCAAAGGAAGCAAAGGCCGAGGCCTTTGATACTTAGAGAAATCTTCCAAGGAGAAGGAAGAAAGCATAAACTTAGGAGGGAGCTACAGCTGCCATTATGTCAGCTGGATAGGAGAATATCTAGACCGTTGAGTTTGTGTCCAGGTAGCAGTAGGAAAGAGCAGCGAAAGAAAAACAGGTTTGGGCCGTCAGATCTGGGCACATGGACCGATAGCCATCGGATCCAGGAGAAGTTGCATGAGGTTTAACCCTCGTATGTGAAGAGGGGAACGAAAGGCCTATTTCGACATTTCGGCTACCGGGAGATACAAAGGGAAAGAGTCGGGACTCTTGACCCATGAAATTCTGAAAGGATCGTGACCGTCCAACAGGAGGACACATGGCGAGCAGTYGAGGTTTCGAGGAAATTCTCGAAAGGAGGATTTCGGCATTTCGGCTACCGGGAATGCAAAGGGTAGGAATTCGGAACTCTTGACCCGTGAAATCCCGAAAAGACATAAGTCGTCGGATCAAGAGAGGCTATGAGCYGTTGATCCCAGCTTTGGAGTGGAAGACCGACATTTCAGACTTCGGTACTTCGGCATTTCAGATACCGAGAGCACGAAGGGGCAAGGAGTTGTTGCAGCCGGGATCGCGAAGTCCTGAAACGTGAAAACCCAAAAGCGTTCTGAGGAATAGCGTCAGGTCGCGTACAGGGTCACATATTTTGGAATTTTGGAATTCGGCTTTTCGAAAATCTCGAGGACAAGAGGTCGGGGGCGCTTTGCGCTAGAAATCCCCGAAGTCGCGAAACGCAACATATCTTTGGAGCGAGACTGCGGTCACATATTTCGTCATTTTGGGATTCGACTTTTCGGAAATCCCAAGACAAGAAGTCGATCACTTGACATTGAAAGTCCCAAAGTCGCGAAACGCGACATACCTTCGAAGTTGGGTTGTGGTCACGGAGGACGCAATCGCATAGACTGTAATTTCGGCATTTTTGCATTTAGGGGATCGAGGATCCATAGAACTCAACATCAGAACCTCTGAAATCATGAAACCCGAAATCCCTTTTCGAAAAGGGTCACGGTCATGTCTAGTGGTTGTGTGGAGGTGAAGACTCATGCCTGGTGCATTGCTTGTGCCGGTGGAGTTTTCGTGAAGGACCTATGGATCGGATTCTTGGGATTCTTATAGGAACCTAAGGGAGCCGCTTCAGCTCGAGGAAGAATTCGGGAACGATCCTAAGACCGGGAGGTCGTGCAGAGCCTGCTGAGGCAGGGGGTGCTACGTCAGTTGTGGTATCAGAGCCACTTTTTGCCTGTAGACTGCAGGCAGAGGGAGGCAGAGTAGATAAAGAAAATACTCTGATACACGTCAAGTGGTATCAGAGCAGGACTTTGTCTATATATTTTAGATGAATAGGATTGAAGAGATTGTTGCAGGATGCAACAACAAATAGACAGTCAGGTCGACTGTAAGAAAAGGCTAGAGGTACTCTCAGTTGCAGAGTGATAGCAGTAGGTTTGCCAGGAGGGAAAACAGGAACATAAATATGGTTACTGAAGGCCATGGATGCAGTGGAAAGAAGAACCACCAGCAACAGAGCGAGGCTGAGATGGACAAAGAACTCGTCGAGATAAGAGCGAGGATGGAATAGCTTGCACTGCGGATGCAGCAGGATGCAAAATTGCGATGGGTATATGAATGGCCCATGAAAACGAAAGTGAAATGGCCAGTCAAGAAGTTATTGGCCCGAAGGCAGTGGACGTTGTTGAAGGAATGGCTGAGGTATGTGGAAGACCTCAGGGTTGAAGAAGAAATGGTTCATGTGTGTGAACCAGAAGCTGGGATAAATCTCAGTGATGATGAGGAGAAGAAATCACTAGAAGATATCAGAGGCTGCCAGGCGGGTAGTGAGGAATTTTCAATTTGCCAGGTGGGCAATAAGAAGAGGTCACAGGATGATCTCAAAGACTGCTAGGAGGGAAGAATAGAAAATTCAGGTTGCCAGGAGGGAAATGATATGAGATCATTGGAGGGTCTCATAGACTGTCAGGAGGGCAGAGAGGAAATCCCATGTTGCCAAGTGGGCGAGGGAGAGCAGATGAGACTGACTGAAAGTCTCATGAACTCGGAGGTGAGTTCAGATCAGCAAGAGGAGCTGATAGAGGAAGATTAGGAGATCATTCTGATGATTGGAGGGATAAAGGTATTCCTGTCATATAGCCCAGTTGAGGCCAACGTGTGTGTTGTCGAGGCAGCAATAGAAGACAGACAGCCAGCAGAGACTATCATGGAGAAAGAGATGGAGCAGATATCAGAGGCTTCCCAAGCAAAGGAAAAGGAGCATTCAGAATAATGGCTCGAAATTTTCAGCCAGGAAGTTGAAGGGGAGACAGCTATAGCACTGAAGCTGATAGCAAGGGAAGAAGAAGAGCATGCAGATAAGATGCTCACTCCATGGGAGAAGGAGTTGGAGATGCTGGAGGATTGGTTGAACCATCTAGAGTCAGTAGATGACTTCCATGAGCAGATAGTCATGCAGATGTTAACAGAGGAGCATTCTGAGGAATCACTTAGAAATTTCAGCCAGTGAGATGAATAGATGATAACTGCGGTGCAGAGGCATGCAACAACAGATGAAGGAGAATTCCAGTCTGAGGAGCAGCTAGAGGAAGCTAGTGATATGCTAGCAGGAGAGCTGACAGTCAAGTTGTCAAAAGAGGAAGCTGAGAAGAGACTCAATGAAACTGCAGAAGAAGAGTATGCAGTAGAGTGGCCAGCTAGTTCCATAGAAGAGGAAACCAACATGGGGGATCATGATGATCTACCCACCGATAAGGAGGAAGTGTAGTCGAGAAGACTGCATAAGGAGAGCCAGCTACTGGAGCAGATGGACATGATAATTGAGGAGATTAGAAAGTTGATGATCTGATCAGCAGAAGCGGTCAGCAAAGAGAAGCGGAGCAGAGGAGAACCTGCCATAGCAGTAGGGAAGCAACAGCAGTAGCAGCAAAGCAGTGGAGCGGATGGACAGCTCCAAAGCATTGTTTGGGATCCAGGTGGATTTCAACAACAATGCTGGGAAGCTCATGAGCAGGAGCTCATGAATTTTTCACAGCAGAGGAGTATGATGCAAGAGCATCGCTCCAAGCTATCTACGCGCCAGCCAGCCAGCACATCAAAGCCCGCATTCAATGGGAGAGAGAGAGGAGCAGCCTTCTCGATTTTCAAATTTTGAGAATGTAATTAAATGTTGTAACGCTGGTAGAGGCAAAAAGCCATGCATATGTGCAGGCTTTAGTAAAGGTTTCCTTAAATAGGTTGTAAGGTTGATATCTAGATCCGATTCGGACTAGATAGCCATTCAATATAATTGAATGTAAATTAATGAGAGTTGGTGAGGATGGAGGGAAGAGCTCGAGGATCCCCTCTTTGTAAAAAGATCTTCTTTGTATCTAGTAGTAAGTTTTTAGAAGAAGAGGAGGAGAGAGCCGAGACTCTGTTGCAGTCCGAGCTCGAACACATTGTAATCAGGCATTCTTGATTAATACAAACAGAGCAGTCTTTCCTGCATGTTGTTGTCCACATGTTTATGAGTTCATGAATGAATGTTTTTATGCATTGATGATATGATGTAGATGTATGTTAGGTATGCATTTGCAGGGATAGATAGAATTTACTATCTGTGAGTTCTTTGATTCTAGGTTTGGGTTCTTTGAGGCTTCATGCAAGAGGTTGCATGACAGAATAATGTGGGTTCTGTAAGCCTGTGCAAGGAGTGCACTTCTGAATTCTGCGGATTCAGACAAAGACGTGCCAGGAGGGCACACCGGCTGAAGTCACTGACTCAAGGAGAATCCTCAAGGTTGTTGAATACCTTGGAGGTAAGACTATACAGAAGAGAGCACAGGACAGACCAGAATCATTGAGGGATTCTGTAGAATCTTTGTCAAGAGGACATTGAGCAGGTGCATAGAAGGCATAGAGAAGATAGAATTTCTGAGAATTCTGTAAGGCTCTGCCAAGAAGGCATTGAGCGAATGCACAGGATGCATTAGGAGAAGAACTCTATTTCGAGTTTGGCAAGAAGACAGAATCACTGATGATTCTAGAAAACTCTGCCAAGAGGACATTGAGTTGGTGTAGGTGTGCACAGAAAGAACTCTTGTTTGAGTTTAGAAAGAAGAAGAAGTGTCAGGAGGAAGACCTTCACAAGGTTAGTGAACACCCTGCAGGCTCAGCAAGGAGTGCTTGAGCAGGAAGTTGCCAGAGGGCATTTCCATCCTTTCAAGGAGAGAAAGGGGCAGAGACCTTTCAGACCTGAGCAATTGAAGCTCAAGAGGATAAAAACCTGTGCAAGGAATGCACCAGGCCAACACTTGAGTAAAGTGTTGACAGACAGACAGTCGTCTGAAGGCTCGTCAAGCAGCAGGAGTGGGAGCGAGAGAGGACTTATTCTAAAGTCTTGAAAGCTCAGGAGGAGGAACGTCCTTAGAACACAAGCAGGAGCCAAAGTTACAGACTTCGCAGAGGAAGCAAAGGTCGAGGCCTTTGATACTTAGAGAAATCTTCCAAGGAGAAGGAAGAAAGCGTAAACTCGGGAGGGAGCTACAATTGTCGTTAGGTCAGTTGGATAGGAGAAGATCTGGATCGTTGAGTTAGTGTCCAGGCAGCAGCAGGAAAGTGCAGCGGAAGAAAAACAGGTCTGGGCCGTCAGATCTGGGTGCACGGACCGATAGTCATTGGATCCAGGAGAAGCTGCATGAGGTTTAACCCTCGTATATGAAGAGGGGAACGAAAGGCTTATTTCAGCATTTCAGAAACCGGGGGATACAAAGGGCAAGAGTCAGGACTCTTGACCCATGAAATTTTGAAAGGATCATGACCGTCCAACAGGAGGACACATGGAGAGCGGTCGAGGTTTCGGGGAAATTCCCGAAAGGAGGATTTCGGCATTTCGGCTACCAGGAATGCAAAGGGTAGGAATTCAGAACTCTTGACCCGTGAAATCCCGAAAAGACATAAGTCGTCGGATCAGGAGAGGCTATGAGCCGTTGATCCTAGCTCTGGAGTGGAAGACCGGCATTTCGAACTTCAGTACTTCGGCATTTCAGATACCGGGAGCACGAAGGGGCAAGGAGTTGTTGCAGTCGGGATCGCGAAGTCCCGAAACGGGAAAACCCGAAAGCATTCTGAGGAATAGCGCCAGGTCGCAGGACAGGGTCACATATTTTGGCATTTCGGAATTCGGCTTTTCGGAAATCCCGAGGACAAGAGGTCGGGGGCGCTTTGCGCTGGAAATCCCCGAAGTCGCGAAACGCGACATATATTTGGAGCGAAACTGCGGTCACATATTTCGGCATTTCGGGATTCGACTTTTCGGAAATCCCGTGGACAAGAAGTCGGGCACTTGACATTGAAAGTCTCGAAGTCACGAAACACGACGTACCTTCGGAGTTGGGTTGTGGTCACGGAGGACGCAATCACATAGACCGGAATTTTGGCATTTCGGAATTTCGGAATTCAGGGGATCGAGGATCCATAGAAATCGACATCAGAACCCCCAAAATCGCGAAACCTGAAATCCCTTTTCAGAAAGGGTCATGGTCATGTCTAGTGGCCGTGTGGAGGTGAAGACTCACGCCTGGTGCATTGCTTGTGCTAGTGGAGTTTTCGTGAAGGACCTATGGATCGGATTCTTGGGATTCCGATAGGGACCTGAGGGAGTCGCTTCGGCTCGAGGAAGAATTCGGCAACGATCCTAAGACCGGGAGGTCGTGCAGAACCTACTGAGGCAGGGGGTGCTACATCAGTATCCTTGTTTAGCTCCTTGCAATTGACAAAAATCTTCCATCTTGCCCCTTTCTTTGGAACTATTACAAGAGGGAAAACCTAGTCATTGTTTAAGGCTGGGTAAATGAAATTGGTAGTCCATAGTTTTTGTAATCCTTCCTTGATAATATCCTTAACTGTTGGATTCATTCTTCGTTGAGGTTAGCAGATAGGGTGAGATTTATCCTAGATATAGATGTGATGTTTGAAAATATGAGGATTGATGCCTCTCATGTATGGATATTCCCATGCAAAAGCATAGTTGTGAACCTATAGAAGACTAATTAACTTATTTTTTTGTATAGGTTGCATTTGAGTACTAATATTAAGAAACTTTCATAGAAAATGTTATATAGCTTCAAAGCTTGGATGTGAAATTTTGGCAACAAAGTAATCATTTAGATAACTAAAGCCCAATATCATCTTAATAGGACTTATTGTCTCATAAGGCTCTCTTATCTTAGGTTTTCTTCATCTAATTCATCTAATTCATCTAAATAATCTCAAATTTGCACCATTGAAGGATAAATATTTTGCATGAAGTTAAATGTTATTATATCCTTGTTGACGTCTTTTAAAGCCAATGCTTTCTCAATAGTGAGAACAAGATGAATAGATGTCTCATATGATACTTGATCATCTTCATGATGTACCATAAAGGTTCTTATAATTCAAGGAATGGTCTTGTAGGAGGGCATAAAATGATTTTTTTAATGGAAGTTCCTAAGGAAATTATCATATCCCATGACCTACAACTAATATAAGCATCAGTTGTGGCAAGCTAAATCCTACCTAAAATATTATAGGTGATATGAAAATACCAAACGAGTTATGATACCAACTTGATCTAAAATATCAACAAACTTTGATACCAATTCAGCCCGAAAGTCCTTAGTGTCAATTAGTTCATAAATACACATAAACATCTTACCAGATTCGGGAAATTGAAGATCGACTTGATTGTTTGCAAAATATCATGTGAATGTCTTACTTTTCCATAAAACTCATTAACTGATAAATATAACTTGCAAAAATAATGAGTGCCAAAATGGAGAGAAATAGACGACTCTTATTAATTCTCAAAATGACAAAAATTACAATAAATGGGCTTCCAATGCCAAATTTGATGTCACTCTTCAATTCTAATACTCAATCCTAGAAAGAGAGGTCATTACTAAAATCCTTTCGAAATTTTGAGAAAAAAAGAGTATAAACTTGACTATGTTTTGAATCAGTGCTTAAAGACCCCTTTTTGCACGCATAACGAGACTAGGTCTCCTACATGACAAATTGGACTAATATTTTTCATACATAGAATTTTTACACAAAATAGACATCACCATCAGATTCCTCTCAAAATTCTGAGAAAAATAGGTATAAACACCCTAAACTTCGCTCAAAAAACTCAATAGCACACAAAACAAGACAAACCCAAAAGATGGACACCTCTTGCACGTAAAACAAAAGAAAATTATGAACTTGACATGAAATTCTATGCAAGTCCTCTCTTTGGCATGCATTTCCATGCTCATACATTCGTTTTTGTGCGCATTAAATAGGCCTAGGTCAACCTAACCGAGCCCCTTTATTCTCAGGATGTTTTAACAAAACTTAAATACAATATTTAATGTTAGTTATAACAACTAACATGCATGGAATATTGGTAGGAGGAATCTAGTTAAGGCACTAGAATATGTTGGGAATATTCCCAAATAGGTCATGGGTTTGATTCCCATCCAAGCCAACGAATTTTATTTTCCCTTATCCATTATTGGCCAATTGGAGAGTGCCATGTGGCACTCTCCAATTGGTCCATGTGTCATGTTGTCATTGGTCCCCCTATTTTCCACATCACTATACGGATTTGCCACCTCATCATCTAGTCACCTGCCACCTATACCTACCACGTCATCCGTACAAATGACACATGGCACTTTTTTATTGGTCCACATGGACCCCCAAAAATACCATTTACAGGTGACACATGGCAATATGTCATGTTGCCACATCACCATGATGATGTCAGCATGACATCATTTGTCAGTTGTATGCTCTGTACGAACAAGGTACGTGTTACCTTTCACTTTGACTTTTTGCCCTGTTTGACCAAAACTTTGATTGGCCATAACTTCTTCATACGAACTCTGTTTGAGGCAATTTTTACACCTTTGGAAAGCTATCGTCGAGCTCTACACAATGAAGTGGTTTTCAAGATCATTTGAGAATATCGATTTTTTAGCATTTTGGATCCTCCTGGATCATTTTTGAGCATTCTAGATCCTCCTAGATCAATAGGATACCCACATAAACCAAATTGTATTTGTATAACTATAAAATCAACTAGATATTCCCAAGAATCAATGGAAACTATAATGTCTTCTAAGATCCCGTGTGTCTTGACCATGGGTCTATCAACCATTTGTAACCCAATTGATATTTGTCTCAATTATATTTGTTGACCTAAATTTGCCATTTCCCCCTATATCATTATAGTTATGGTTGCTCCTATATCACTCCAAACATTTTTAATTAGTGTTTTTCCTATGTGGACATCTACCATAGGCTCCCTAGCTCAATGTATTTAGGAGTAAAAACATTTCCAAGCATAAAGTTAGAAAGCTAACCGACCACCCGAATAGTCTAAGGGTCATTTTTATTCCTCCTTGGTTTCTTAAGATAGAGGTTTCTCACTACTTTACTATAGATAGGCACATCCTTAATAGCTTGAAATAAAGGAATAATTTTTTTAATTCCCATAAGAAATTAAATTCGAGTTGAGGTTGAGATTTTCTTCGGTCAAGCCTCTTTAGATAGGGTGGAATTCTTGGTATCATCTCTAGTGAAGGAGAAGTTGGAATTGGATTTGATAAGTGTTGGGTATATGTTATATTCTTTGCATGATTAGCCCCATGTTTTTTGGCCAATGGTATTTCGACCCATTGTAATGTAATTCCGATCAATTAATCTAATCTAGTCAAAAAGATTAGGGTTTTGGATATCGCATGATCATCTATATTGTATTGTAAATAATGAATTTGATATATTGAGTGTTAGAGGTGTGACTCTAAACATTTTGTTGGTTTTCCCGGTTAAGGGTTTATAGGGTAAATGTCTAGTACTATGAGTGAATGCTATTGTTTTTCGTTTTGTTTTATAAAGAATATGTGTGTGCATTGCTATATTGTAAAGGTTTAAAACTTACAAAAAGCTGGTGGAAGAATTTTGTAATTGTTCTTCATTTTCTTGTCCAATAATAAGAGGTGGAACTAGATCTTCTACCACCCTTCCTATATGAAGATGCTATTCTTGACAATCCATAGATGTAAATGAATTTGTAGGAAAACTCGCCATGTCATTATTATATGTTGACTGAGCTAACTTATTATCAAGATTTATTATAAGTTAGGTATGAAGTTGTGGTTGCTTAGCAGTTGGTTGGTTAGGGTTATTTATGGGGGTGCGGGGGGGTTGGCTAAAAGAGCTTGTTGTTGGGACTACCCAACTTTGTTGGGGCCATCGAGATTGTTGTTGATTAGGCCATTGTTGATAAGGTATCTAATGGCCCCAAGGTGTATAAGGCCATTGCTATAGATTGGTTGGTGGCATTGACCACTATAATGGGTTTGAAGGTGGATACCAATTAGGAAGAGGGTATAGTTCATATTATTAGCCCAAAACAAATTAAAATATTGAGGTTGTTCATATGGCATACCTTGAGGCAACGAGTGAAACTACCCTTACTCCTTTGGTTGACGAAAGATACTTCTTTTGCATTCTCATTCGCCTCTTAATATATTGCCTTTAAGCTAGGCAACGAGGAGCATTGACAAATGTTGTGATTATCGAAACAGATGCCATAGAAGTCTATGTTGTCAAGGTGGCACTCATGACCAAAGTTATTCTTCTTGCACTTTGGAAAAAAAGTGGCCAAGGCATTCTCAGTGTCCTCCCTAATCAAACACTCATTTCCATCAATGTGATAATACAAGTTTATATCAGCAACACTTTTCTTGAAGCTCAAACTCATCAGAAATCCATCCATTTTCTCGTACCAATCACATGGTGCTTTCTTTAGAACATATAGGGATTTATTCAACCTGCATACATGAGATATTTCGTTGTGTACAATGAATCGTTCTAGCTTCTCAATATAAACTTCTTCCTCAATTTCACCATTGAGAAAGGTAGTCTTTACATCCATCTGATGTAGCCTCCAACCCATGGAAGCAGCGAGCGCAATGATAGATCGGATAGAGGTGTAACGGGCTACTGGAGCAAAAGTCTCGTCGTATTCAACTCCCTCTACTTGTGAGAACCCCCTCGACACAAATCTTTCTTTGTATTTTTCATTGCTTCCATCGGCTGCATGCTTGATTTTATAAATCCATTTGGAAGTCACTACAGACTTTCCCTTTGGTCTTGGAACAACATCCCATACATCATTTTTCAATATAAATTGGTATTCTTCAGTCATGGCATCTTGCCATACTTGTTCACCTGAATCTTCTCCATGACAAGATGGATTTGAGTCAATGATGTGGGTCATGGCTGAAAGGTAGCTTGAGAATCTCTTTGGTGTCTTACTCTCTCTGGTTGTTCCTTGAGGAGCTTTATGTCCTTCTTCTTCTTGTAGAGTTTGTCGGGCCCAAGCAGGCCTTTTATGTCCAACTATAATATCTCTGGGTATGTTTCTTGGAACAATTGGATCGACTGGAACAACTGGATCAACTAGAGCTACTGGACCATCTGGAATAATGTTTATCTCCCTCTAAACTGTTGAATGGGGAGAAGGAATTGTCTCACTATCAATTTCCATCTGAGCTTCTCTGGATATTTGGAAGGCTACTTCTTCTTCAAAGGTAGCATCTCTTCTTATTTCAATTTGTCTCTGACCAGGAATGTAGATTCAATATGCTTTTGAGGATTCATTATATCCTACAAATGTGCCCTTTCTTCCTGAAGGTTCTAGCTTGGATATCTTCTCTTTGGGTACATGAAAATATACTGGACATCCAAATATTTTGAAGTGTCCAATCTCAGGCTTCACTCCGGTGAAGACTTCTTCTGGAATAATGTTCTTCAAGATCTGATGAGGACTTTTGTTTTGTACATACATTGTTGTCATGCATGCTTCTTCCCATAGATTCATAGGTAGACTCTGATCATGTATCATTTCTTTTGTTGCCTCAATGATAGTTTTGTTTTTACTTTCAGCAACCCCATTTTGTTGAGGATTGTAAGGAATTGTGAACTCCCTCTTGATCCCTGCTTCAATACAAAAATTGTTGAATTCTTTTGAGATGTATTCTCCTCCATTATCTGATCTTAATACTTCGATTTTTATAACGGTCTAATTCTCAACCTGAACTATGAATTCTTGAAATTTTGAAAGGACTCCATCCTTGTTCTTCAGAAAGTAAATCCAAGTTTTTCGGGAGTGATCATTTATGAAGAGTACATAGTATAAGTACCCATTCAGAGATGCAACAGTAATTGGCCCACACACATCTGAATGTATCAAGTCCAAGATTTCCTTGGATCTATTGTCACTGCTTGAGGAGGATCCTTTAACATTTTTTCCAAGGGCACAACCTTTGTAAACACCTTTATGTTGAATCTGTATTTTTGGTAGACCTGTTACCATTTTCCCTAGACCTAGGAGAGCTCTATAATGAATGTGAGCAAGTCTTCTATGCCATAGCTCATTCAAGTTGATAGTGTCATGTAGTAGGGTCTGGACTGGTTTAATGGTTAATATATACAAGTTTTTTTCTCGAACGCCCATTACCTTGGCAAAACTTATATGAGAGTCTTTGTGCCATGCAAGGACTTTTCCTTCTAACAAGGTAATCATGTATCCCTTGTCTTCCAAAGCAGAAATAGAGATAAGGTTCCTCTTCATTCTGGGTACATATAGTACTTCCTTTAATTGAAGCTTCATATTTGAGTCTAGTTGGAAGGTAGAATTTCCAACTCCTCTCACGTTATATATGGCATCATCTCCAAGGACAACATGTAGTTGTGTCTCTTTCTCAATGAAATGTGTTAGGTGATCTCTAAGACCAGTCATGTGCCTGGAGGCACCACTATCAATTAACCAAGTATTATCATTGGTAGGGACTATACCTGAGAGTGTTGATATGTTGATGTCTTCATTTCTTTGAGATCTTG
>SNQJ01S0032100.1:151268-165749 GCA_010110895.2 Picea sitchensis
AGAGAGGTGCACACTTTTCCCAAGAAGATGTACTTACTGAAATTTCCAAACTCACACAAAAGATATGATTCCTCAATGGGGAATTTACCTTTACTTCTATTAGACTTGACCTGTCAACAGAAGTGTCTATTGGCACAACAGTGTCGACCTCTCTATCCCATAATATAATTAATATTAACCAGATTAATTATCTTTTACATTAATTATCAATTACATTAAGGTGGGGCCGACCTGTACCCTTTACATTACAATTAGGGTTGCAGGAAGGTCCGACTCTTGAACAATATAGCAAGGGATCTCATACACTCACTAGTGCTCAGCCACTAGGGGCACATCCATAGGGATGTCCATATCTCTGACTCACTGCATTACACAGAAGAACCACTCTCACTAGTGCTCAGCCACTAGGATCATGTTCACCTGTACTCGTCCACAGGCATGTCCACTCAACAGATCTTCTTTCCCACTGCATTACACATGAGAGTCATCTGGAGTCCATCATCTCAACTCTCTACTCAGAGGAGGCTAATACATCATCTTCATTTCTGTCTCATGACGATGCACCCAGCTCTATGGTAATTCACATGTTCACCTTGTGCTCAGCCACAAGCATGTCCAACTCTGCAGATCTCCTTTCTCGTTGCATTACACAGGAGAATCATCTAGAGTTCTTCTCAACTCTCTGTAAGGAGGAGGCCATCTCTATGTTCCATATCTGCCTCAGATAGGAACCACACACCCCTCCCAATGGCTCTCTCTCAGGTTTGTGTCCTGGAGAATGTCTCACATAGTTCTAATCATCAACACTACCTCTCAGCTAGGGAGGGATTCTCCACCAGGCCAAGTCTCTCACGGAAATACTCAAACTTAGTCTTGGCAAGTGGTTTGGTGAAGATATCTGCGATCTATTCATGAGTAGGAAGATATTGCACGTGTATTGTCTTCTTTTGCACCATGTCTCTGATATAGTGATACTTTATCTCGATGTGTTTTGATCTATCATGAAACACAGTGTTCTCGGAGAGCTTTACACAGGTCTGGTTATCACAATGAATGGTAGTAGGATCCATCTCATGATAGAACAAGTCAGTCAGAAGTTTGTGAAGCCACACTGCTTCGCAGACTGCTACACTCAATGCAATGTACTCTTCCTCTGTGGTGCTTAATGCTACAAAGATTTGTTTTCTGCTACACCAGGAAACCATGGCAGACCCTAAAGTGAAGCAACAACCAAAGGTACTTTTTTCTGTCTACTGCGCTTCCTGCCCAATATGCATCGGCATATCCTTGCAGGCTCAAGTCCAAATTGGAGGCATATCTTAGGCCATAACCAATTGTGCCTCGTAAGTATCTCAATACATTTTTTGCAGCTATCCAATGTGTCTGTCCTGGTTGGCTCATAAACTGGCTAAGCACATTTACTGCATAGCAAATGTCTGGTTTGGTGTTAACCAGATACATCAATGATCCAATCAATTGTCAGTATAAGTGTGGATCTACATCTCTTGAATCAGTATCACTCATCTTCTTCAAATCCATTACCATTGGAGTGGCCATGAATTTGCATTCTGTCATGCCAAACTTTTTCAGTATCTCCATAGTATATTTTCCTTGACTCGAGAAGATCTCATTTGTCCTCTTCCATACTTCTAGTCCCAAGAAGTAGTGCATCAAGCCCAAATCCTTCATTTCAAATTTAGCAGTCAATGCTCTTTTTCATTTAGCAATGAGTCTCTCTGAACCGGTGAGGAAAAGGTCGTCCACATATAGGACCAAAATCAAACACTCATTGCCATCAATGTGATAATACAAGTTTGGATCATCAACACTTTTGTTGAAGCTCAAACTCATCAGAAATCCATCCATTTTCTCGTACCAGGCACGTGGTGCTTTCTTTAGACCATATAGGGATTTATTCAACATGCATACATGAGATATTTTGTTGTGTACAATGAATCCTTCTAGCTTCTCAATATAAACTTCTTCCTCAATTTCACCATTGAGAAAGGTAGTCTTTACATCCATCTGATGTAGCTTCCAACCCATGGAAGCAGCTAGTGCAATGATAGATCGGATAGAGGTGTAACGGGCTATTGGAGAAAAAGTCTCGTCGTATTCAACTCCCTCTACTTGTGAGAACCCTCTGGACACAAATCTTTCTTTGTATTTTTCCTTGCTTCCATCGGCTGCATGCTTGATTTAATAAATCCATTTGGAAGTCACTACAGACTTTCCCTCTGGTCTTGGAACAACATCCCATACATCATTTTTCAATATAGATTGGTATTCTTCAATCATGGCATCTTGCCATACTTGTTCACCTGAATCTTCTCCATGACAAGATGGATCTGAGTCAATGATGTGGGTCATGGCTGAAAGGTAGCTTGAGTATCTCTTTGGTGTCTTTCTCTCTCTGGTTGTTCCTTGAGGAGCTTTATGTCCTTCTTCTTCTTGTAGAGTTTGTCGGGCCCAAGCAGGCCTTTTATGTCCAACTTTAATATCTTTGGGTATGTTTCTTGGAACAATTGGATCGACTGGAACAAATGGATCAACTAGAGCTATTGAACCATCTAGAATAATGTCTATCTCCCTCTGAACTACTGAAGGGGGAGAAGGAATTGTCTCACTATCAATTTCCATCTGAGCTTCTCTAGATATTTGGAAGGCTACTTCTTCTTCAAAAGCAACATCTCTGCTTATTTCAATTTGTCTCTGACCAGGAATGTAGATTCAATATTCTTTTGAGGATTCATTGTATCCTACAAATGTGCCCTTTCTTCCTGAAGGTTCTAGCTTCGATCTCTTCTCTTTGAGTGCATGAAAATATACTGGACATCCAAATATTTTGAAGTGTCTAATCTCAAGCTTCACTCCGGTAAAGGCTTCTTTTGGAGTAATGTTCTTCAGGATCTGATGAGGACTTTTGTTTTGTACATACATTGTTGTCATGCATGCTTCTTCCCATAGAGTCATAGGTAGACTCTGATCATGTATCATTTCTTTTGTTGCCTCAATGATAGTTTTGTTTTTACTTTCAACAACCCCATTTTGTTGAGGGTTGTAAGGAATTGTGAACTCCCTCTTGATCCCTACTTCAATACAAAAATTGTTGAATTCTTTTTAGATGTATTCTCCTCCATTATCTTATCTTAATACTTCGATTTTTATTCCGGTCTAGTTCTCAACCTGAACTATGAATTCTTGAAATTTTGAAAGGACTCCATCCTTGTTCTTCAGAAAGTAAATCCAAGTTTTTCGGGAGTGATCATCTATGAAGAGTACATAGTATAAGTACCCATTCAGAGATGCAATAGTAATTGGCCCACACACATCTGAATGTATCAAGTCCAAGATTTCCTTGGATCTATTGTCACTGCTTGAGAAGGATCCTTTAACATTTTTCCAAGGGCACAACCTTTGTAAACACCTTTATGTTGAATCTGTATTTTTGGTAGACCTGTTACCATTTTCCCTAGACCTGGGAGAGCTCTATAATGAATGTGAGCAAGTCTTCTATGCCATAGCTCATTCAAGCTGATAGTGTCATGTAGTAGGGTCTGGATTGGTTTAATGGTTAATCTGTACAAGTTGTTTTCTCGAACGCCCATTACCTTGGCAAAAATTATATGAGAGTCTTTGTGCCATGCAAGGACTCTTCCTTCTAAGAAGGTAATCTTGTAGCCCTTGTCTTCCAAATAAGAAATAGAGACAAGGTTCCTCTTCATTCTGGGCACATATAGTACTTCCTTTAATTGAAGTTGCATATTTGAGTCTAGTTGGAAGCTAGAATTTCCAACTCCTCTCACGTTATATATGGCATCATCTCCAAGGACAACATGTAGTTGTGTCTCTTTCTCAACGAAATGTGTTAGGTGATCTCTAAGACTGGTCATGTGCCTGGAGGCACCACTATCAATTAACCAAGTATTATCATTGGTAGGGACCCTACCTAAGAGTGTTGATATGTTGATGTCTCCATTTCTTTGAGATCTTGTCTTCCTGGAACTGAGTTTGATTGAGTCATCAAGCTTGCCTCCCATTAACATTTTGCTCATTTTTGGATTCTTCACAAACCCTTGTCAACTAGGCTAAAAAACCTAACGACTAGGCTAGGCTAGTAATTTTAGATTTAGATGGACTTATGAACACCAACAATAAGCCTTTGAAGGATATGATAGCCCTGGTAAGAAGAATATCTCCTTCCAGAAGTTGCAGAAACACAATTTTGAAATTTTCTGCAGAAAACAACGAAACCCTAGAAACCTTAGGGACAAAAAGTCAAAATGCTCGGAATTGCAGTTTGAGACTTGTTGGAGGTGCGCTGAAGGAGGCCGTACAGACCTATGCTCTTTTTAGCCCCAATGTCCAAGTGCCAAGTGCAGAAAACCTCCAGAAGAGTGGGTTGTACAAATTTTTTGGGAACCCTAGGAGGGTCGTACGGTTTCTGTAGAAGAGAGAGAGGATGGTTGAAAGTTGTTTGTGCAATGGGTTCTTCAAGACCTATGATCTGATACCATGTTGATTTTTCAATAAGCAAGGTTTAAGCATCAATTTCATTCATTTTTAGCATTTAACTTAAACCATAAACAATTATATTGCAGCAACCAAGATCACAAGAAGAAACACCATGCACAAGAACACAAGAAGTATCCTGGGACGGAAACCCTTCTCAACAAGGGAAGAAAACCCAGTGAAATCCGCTGCTATATTGTAGAAATACCTTCACCATGGAAAACCTAGCACACAGGGAACACAAAACCCTAGAGACTAGCACCCAATAGTGCTTTTGCTGAAGATGTACTTGCTGAAATTTCCAAACTCCACACAAGATATGATTCCTCAATGGGGGTACATTTATGTATATTACTTGACTTGTCAACAAAAGTGTTTATTAACAACGGGCCAACCTCTCTATCTCATAATATAGTTATTAGCAGTTAATTATCTTTCACGTTATTTATCAATTACATTAAGGTGGGGCCGACACGTACCCTTTACATTACAATTTGAGTTACAAGTGGGTGCGACTCTTGGTACAATATAGTAAGGGATATCATACACTAGGGGTACATCCATAGGGACATCCATATCTATGGCTCACTGCATTACATGGAAGAACCACTCTCACTAGTGCTCAACCCCTGGGATCACATTCCTGTGCTTTCGTCCACGAGGCACATCCTCTCCAGCAGTCTTCTTTCCCCTTTGCATTACGGAGTCGCCACGAGATTTCATCATCTCAACTCTACCTTGGGGAGGATAAAAGTATCATCTTCATTTATGTCTCATGAGGATGCACCCAAATCTATGAGAATTCACATGTTCACCTATTAACCGATACCGAGGAGCGTCCAGCTCTTGGATCTCCTTTCTCATTCGTTGCGGAGAATCATGCAGGTTCTTCTCAACTCTATGTAGGAGGGAGGCCTGTTACAATATGATGGATGTGCTCGTTTAACCATATAAAATATCACTGTGGTCCCACCCAACCATAGGCCGAAGATACCCACGAGCACCTTAACCTTGACAAGGAATCATTAGGAAACAAACCCTAGCTGAGCACCTTAACCTTGACAAAGAATCATTCTGGAAGCAAACCCTAGGCTAGATAGCCAAAAAAAGGGTGGCGCACCTTTCTCCAAGGATAGTGCACCAAGCAAGAGTTGATCAGAGAGTCCAAACCATAACCAAGAGATAGTCCAAACCAAAACCGAAATATTCTAGCTATACCAGCTGCAATGGCAACCCTCCTCCAAACTTGCACACAAACTGGCCAACTACAGTGTGCACAAGTGTTGCTTTTGTAGTTCTGAGAATGCTTGCCAGAATGAAGACTGACCTCCTATATTTATACTAAATCTGGCAAACTGCCTGGGCCGACTTCTCATTCTAAGTGCCTATTTACTCAGTATATAATATTTCTTTTAGTTGACTTCTTCTCTTGGAGGCTAATAACCTAATACAAGTTATCCTCTTGAGCCGACTTGTCTTCTAGGGTTATTTAGCCAACTAATTAGGGTTTCTTCTTGCTTCTCAAAATATTCTATTCTCGTTAGGTTTACAAGTGGAGGTAAATACCTCCCACAACTACCATAATATCAACACTCCCTCCTAGCTAGGGAGGTATTGAAGGTAATGGTCTTGAGCACAAACATACCATTCACCCAGTAGCATCAACACAGTCGTATAGACTATCTCATGACTGGATCATGAACACCATCATCACTATCAGTGTCATCAACTGCATCATCTCTCGAAACCATACTCCTTCTGAGTAATCAGACATGATGTTGGATAAGTCACTCACTCCAAAGAGTGACACAATATCCCTTCTTCTAATGCGGTCATATGTCCAAGAAGGATAAATGTCCTGAACCATTTTCCGTCTGGGAAATCTTTGTCCATTGATCATCCATCTAGCTAAAAATCATTTCCAACATCACTGGTAGTATTCAAGGAAAATCAAAACAATATCATTCAATAGAACACAATTGTGTCTATCCATCATAGTACACAACTACAATCCAGTGGTACATTTACACACCAAGTAGCACACAGATACTTGATCAATGATGTATAGTCATAATCAATGGAACACATCCACCACAGTAGTATATATCTATTGTCTGGAGACATACGGTCTCCATAACAATCATCTGATATCAACATGCACATAAACCATTGTTATGATATAAACTGAATCATTTGGGCCATTCTTCCACTCACATCTGTGAGGTCTGGAAGAGCATCTTCCCTTAGAAAGTAGAACATCAATGATGAGATATCTGGACTATTCTTCTCAATAAAGGAAGTATAATTGTCCCATTTTTTTATCCTGGACCATTCACCTATCTGAGCCATTCCTCTGGCACTAAACAAAGTGTAACCTGGAGAGAATAAATCTTCCCTAGGGAATGCTTGTCCCTGATTGTTGAACCTGAACCATTCGCCTATCTGGGCCATTCCTCTGGCACTAAACAAAGTGCAACTTGGAGATAATGAATCTGCCCCAGGGAATGATTGTCCGGACCATTTCCTAAGGAAATGACTGTCCTGCACCAACCTCCAAAACAAACCATTCTTCGAATCTGCTCACAACTGTGAGCTTTGAAAGAATGACTATCCGGCGAGGTAGACCAATCTTCTTGACCACTACTAAGAGTGACCGTCAAGAAGAGATATTGTCCTAGACCATTCCCTATGTTAACCACAAGGTGAATCGTTGTATATGGTACATCAACAATCCATCAAACCATTTTCATTACAAAAATGACCATTAGATCTGGACCATTTTCCGAACTGGAAAATGCCTGTCCGTCAGAAATCTCAAACCACTTTCCGAACTGGAAAGGAATTGCTCATCCTAGACCATTTTTCGAACTGAAAAATGATTGTTCATAAGTCAATAACACATTAGTACTCCCTCCCAACCTGGGAGTCATCTCTTTTTTTTTTTCAATAAGGAAGTCGTATCCACGAGATCCAGCGTGAGTACGCAAACTCTTTCATCTTAGACAGAGGCTTTACCAAAATGTCTGCTTATCTGCTCATCTGTGGAGATATATTTTTTTGGAGAACCACTTCTATTTTCTGGATTTCATCATAGAGAATGTAATGCTTGATCTCAATGTACTTCGGTCTTTCTGGAACACTGGTTTTCTCTGAAGGCTTCATATAACTTTGATCATTACAATATATCATAGTTGAATTCATCTCTTTTGTTTCCTGCTAGCTCATAACATTGTGGCAAGGCTCAAACTGGAACATATCCATGTGGCACTTCTTATGTCATCATGAGATCTTTGTCATGGATTGGCAATCCATCATTCTGGAGTTCTGAGTAACCATTCTGATATAATATAGAAAGTTTTCACCACGCTTCTGCTATGCATTGGAGGTTCTCTACCAAGTTGTCTTATTTAATCTGCAAACAAGGGTCTCTTTCTGGTATACCTCAAATCCTTGAGGTTTCTCTTCATATGTTGTTTGTTCAATTATTTTGGAGAATAGTCTTTGCATTCATTTGATGTAAACTCCAACCCATGGATATTGCAGATGATATAATGGCTCACATAGAGGTATGTCTGGTTTACTTGGAACAAACAATCATCATAGTCTTCTCCCTCCATCTGGGAGAACTTCTAGTTCTGGATCTCACAATTCTTTCATTAATAAGTCTTCCATACATTGTTCTTCATAAAAAAAATCAGTCCCTCTACTATCAAATTTTCCCAGATGACCATCATTATTCTTGATGTAGCATTTACTTCCAAATACTTTGAAGTGCTTGATTGATGCAGGTCGACCAAACCACAACTCATATGGAGTTTTATCATTGTTCGGCCTTAGATGCGCTTTGTTTAGAATACGAATAGTTGCGTGAACAGCCTCCACCCAGAAGGTTTGTCAAATTTCCCTTTCACTCATCATATCCCTTGCCATCTGCTGAATTGATCTATTTTGGCGTTCTACAACTCCATTTTGTTGAGGAGTACCTGGAATAATATATTCTCTTTTAATTCCATGTCTGTCATAGAATTCTTTGAAATCTCTTGATAGAAATTATCCTCCCCTGTCTAAGCGAATTGCCTTTAACTTCCTTCCTGTCTGATTCTCAGCTAACGCCTTAAACTTTTTTAACTTCTCAAGTGCATCAGATTTTTCTCTCAGAAAGGCAACCCACGTAAGTCTGGAAGAGTCATCAATGACTAGCATAAAGTAACGTTCTCCTCCAGTTCCTTCCTTTCGCGATGGTCCACACAGATCCATATGAACAATTTGAAGTGGTTTCTCTAAAGATGTGAAACTCTTCGATTGGAATTGAGCACGAGTCAGCTTCCCATTTGATAGGATTCACATACAGAGTTATTAGGCTTAGATATTCTTGGAAGGTCTTTCACGGCGCCTTCATTATTCAGTTTGACAATATGATCAAAATTCAGGTGTCCAAGCCTTCTGTGCCATAACCAACTTTCATCAAATTTTCTTAAATGACATTTCTCCTTATCTTCCTTTAGAACATATACATTGTTTTCAGTTCTAACCCCTTTTGCAATCAGCTCTCTTTTGTTTATTGTCTTTATTTTACAATTCTTGGCAGTGAAAGTGACTTCACATCCTCTGTCACATATCTAACTGACACTAAGAAGATTATGCTTTAAACCATCAACAAATAATACATCTTGAGCTTTGATTCTTCCATTACTTAAGCTTACTAGACCTTTACCTCTGATCTTTCCTGGAGCATCATTTCCAAAGGTCACACTCCTTGATTTATTTTCTTTGAGTAATAGGAACTTACTTTTGTCACATGTCATATGACTGGAGCATCCGCTGTCAATATATCAAGGGTATTTTTGTCTTTGAGTTGACAACACTAATCCACACTTGTTATCTTCATTCTTCTTCCAAACCTTGATGTTTTTAGCTCTATGATTTGAATCTAGCTTATAGTTCTTTAAGCGACAATCTGCAACTTTATGTCCATAATTATGGTAGATGTAACATTCTGGTTCATTGAATAAAGGATCATAACGATTGTTATGTTTAATCTGCATCATTTTCCCAGCCATCACATGATTTGCAGTCTATGGTTGTTTGTTACTTGGTTGTCTCATTCTTTGTTGTGGCAGATATTTATTCCTTGGTTGTCTTGATTGCTCATGTCTAAATCTTAAAGAACAATTTACAGCTTTGTGGCCAAAGTTAGAACAGTAAAAACAATATCCATAGAAAAATCTTTGTACTTGGAAAATGGTTGTCTTCTTTCAGCTGGTCGATTTCTTCCATGTTGATGATTTCCTTGAGCAGAGGGTGTATTATTTCTTTGATCTACAAATTCAGTTTTGGTAGCTTTTCCTTCACTCCTCCTTGGCGGTTGATTCTCTTCCTTTGTTTTCTGCAGGTTTGTTGTTGTCAATGGTTGTAGATTTGACAAACTTGATGGATTCTTTGTTGCTTGGTTGACCACTACTTGATCCCTCTTCATAACCCAAACTAGTTTTCAACTTTGAATTCCTTTGTTGATTCAGAATGGAGGTTAATCCTTCTGAGGCTTTAATACTTGTCAGATTCTGATGATATAAGGCCTGCAATTTCTCTAGATCTTTTCTGACAGTCACTACTTTAGCTTCCAATTTTTTACCTTTTGTTTCGGCTTCCTTCAATTGTTGTTTGAGGATGTCTTCAATCTTCTTAGCTTCTTCTAACTTAACCTTCAACAGATCAATTTCTTCAGATGGTTAATTGCATGTTTTCTCATACCTGAGTAGTAACTGTTTTTGTTTTCTTTTCTTTTCTCTGAGTCTATCAATCTCTTCCATGGCACTGTAAAGTTCTCTTTCAAGATCTATTATTGCTTCACAATCAGCGAACTCACTTCATGTATCTTCAGTGTTTATATCTTCTAAATATATTAGCATGATATAATTTATTTTATCTTCAATAGAAGATTCATTGCTTTCATCATCTGAGGGATCATCATCATTGTTTACACAAAGGCTTTTATTCTTAAAATTATTCTCTTTATAGACCTTCTTGTGTTTGTGCTTCTCTTCATCGTCATATGTCTGGTCCTTTCTTTTGTGAGGACACTTAGATGAAAAATGAACTATCTTACCACAGTTGAAACATTTGAAGGGCAATTTACCTTTGTATTTTCCTGATCCTTTCTTCAATCTTCTCACAAAATTTGCTTCAATCTCATCTATATCGGAGTCTATATTTTTCTCTACTTTAAAATATGTCTCTCTTGTAGTGGATTTACCTTTGGTGATTCTCATTTCATAAGCAGTTAGGGTTCCAAGAAGTTGATCTAGTGTCAACGTTTTGAGATCAACTATTTCCTCTATAGCACAGACCTTTGAGTTAAATCTATCAGGAAGAGATCTTAATATTTTATGGACTAGAAACTATTCATCTATCCTTTCACCTAGGCCTTTCATAGTGTTGACAAGTTATTTTATAAGTAAGAAGTACTTACTGATAGTTTTGTCTTCATCCATCTTTAACTGCTCAAATTTCAGTCTGTGAGTCTGAAGTTTTGTGTCTTTCACCTTTTCATTACCTTCATAACTACTTATCAGCTTGTCCCACATAACTTTTGTTGAATCACAATGCATGAGTTTGACAAAATCGGCTTCAGCAAGTCCATTAAGGATGGCATTCATTTCTTTTGCATTAAAGCTAAACTCTAGCTTATCATCTTTTGAGGCTAGGACTACAGGCTTCACATATCCCGTTTCAACGACATCCCAAACATCAGCACCCAAAGACATTAAATATGTTCTCATCCTTATTTTCCAGAAGACAAAGTTTGTTCCATCAAACAAAGGAGCTCTATTAGTTGAAATTCCTTCATGAATAGTCATGTTCAAGCTTATGGATCTACCTTTGATCAAAGGCACTGGCTCTGATACCAATTGTTGGAAATATAACTGAGAGGGGGTGGGTGAATCAGTTATGTATATAAGCTTGAAAAATTTCCTATTCTTTTTCTTTTTCTTTCTAGATTATTATTTAATGTGTTGTTGATAACTTAACATGCATAGATATACAATATTTGATCAATTACACTGAATACACAGGGACACTAATTTTCATGAGGAAACCTATAAGGGTGAAAACCTCTTCTTCTTAGGATGTAAATCAAGCTCCAAATTTCATGTACATCACAGTCTTTGAGCTCCAACTCAAATATGAGGCTACAACCTATGATAGCAAGCTACAACTTGCAGAGAGAACCAACTCTCAGATTTCTCTAGAACCAACTAGATGGAAGCACCAACTCCCAAGTTTCTCTAGCACCCACTACTACTAGATGGAAGCACCAACTCTCAGAATATATTCTAGCACCAACTAGAATTTAGAGGACTGCAATCATCCCTAGCACCACCCTACCACCCTGATTGAATCTTACAAAACTTTACTTACTTGCTCTGTCTCTGATATGGTCTGTTACGGCTCTGTGTCTTCTCTGCCTCTTGCAACTTCTATACTCTGTTCCACTTCTATACTCTTCTCTTTCTCCTGCTTCGCACTTCGATCCCTCTGTTCAACTTCTCTTATTCCTATATACTCTGTGTTGTCTCTGCATGTTATACGTTGCACCTCTGATCTCCAGTTCAAGTCCTGTACACGGTCACATTATACCCACATGCATAAATCTCTAAAAAACACACACCCTCTTCTATGTTCTGCATGTCTTTCTCATCCCTAATCCTCTGCCAGATCATCATGACAACTCTTCGTCTTCTCTGGTGGTTATGTTGAATCTGTTCATCATCAGTGGTTGTTATCCAAATATTCTTTAGCTTCTCTGGCAATCGCAACTCGTCGTCTTCTCTGTCAGTTACAGCCAGTCATTTTTGGCTTCTTTGGCTTCTAATTCCCTTCCTTCACGTGACCATCGGCGGTGACCATACGCCTAACCAACAGGCACTTCGTGACTCGCGACTACGAGAATCTTGGTATGAGACATCTCGATTCTCCCAACTCCCTATTCTCTGAAGTGGAGCTTAGGGATGCTAGCTCCTTCATTTATTCTCTCTCCACGTGACCGTTGGTTGTGACTTGGGGAAAAGTACTTCGGGACTTCGCGTTTCGCATCTTTGTATGTGAGCCAACTCTGACTCTCCTGACTTTCGAACTCACGCCTAGCGAGCACTAGCTTTGTTCTTGATATGACCTTGGGCGATGATCTCATGTGACCATGCGATTACGGGCGCATCCAAAGGTGGTTTGAAATCAAATTGCTTTTCACCCCGCAATTTACCTCGAGCCTCCATGTGTCCTTTCTCCAAAACCATGGTTTTGATTGTGGCCCACCCTTAACTTATTAAATTTTGTGCACCTTCAATCCCCGCAATGCGACGGGACCATCAATCTCACGATCTTGACAATGCTCCTGAGCTGACGGTTCAAATCTGTCCTCTCAAGTTCTACGGATCATATCTAACCTTTCTAAATCAATGACTATGATTTACTTCGTGATCCGGGCTCCGAGAGTTTCAAATCTCAAACCCTTCTTTTCTCCGTACACCAATCTTCCGAAGTCAATGATCTGCGGACACCTGTCCTTCTCAATCGACAGCTCTGCCTCTACTTCGGGAATTTAACCTTTCAACCAGATCGACGGTTCTAAAGCCCCTTTCTCGATCAACGATCGAGATATCCTTTGGGTCATCCGACGGTCGAGAATTTATTTCGTCTCTCTGGGCTTTGGGAATTTCAAATCTCAAACTAAAACTCTCGAAGTGATTTCTCCGGAGCTCACGATCCGTTGCCATGTATCCCTCTAAATTTGACGGTTGAGATTTCCTCAAACTCTCTGGACTTCAGATATTTCAAATCTCAAACTAAGAACCCTCGAAGATATTTCTCTGGAGCTCACGATCCATCGCCACGTATCCCTCGGGATCTGATGGTTGAAATTTACTCCGACTCTTCGGCTCTCCGAAATTTGGGTATTTCAAATCTCAAACTGAAACTCTTGAAGTGAGATTTTTCTGGAGCGTAACCTCCTCACATCTTTAGACCCGAAACGAATGATGTTCGCTTGATCAAGATCTTAGATCAATGGCTCGATCTGTCTGTGATGCTTATCCTTTCCTTCCACTCAAAAGTGATCCAATGGTCGTTGTCGCTCTTCCTCCTGAGTTTCTGATCTCTCTGACTTAGAAGGTTTTCTAAGTGTTCAAGGATCTCAACCTTTGCTTCTCCTGCGAGTCCATCTCTTGGACCTCGTCTACACTTCTGGAAACCGTTCTCTCTTCTGAGATTTCTCGTCTTCTGCTCTCTCGAGGTTTGGTTCATTGTTGTTCTTGCCATCAATGACAAGCACCCTCTTCCTGTAAACATGCCAACACATTGAATATAATCTATGTGGTGCATACATACTCTGTGAATATTGATCTCTATGGTGAATACATAGTCATAGAATTAAAACAATAATATGCCTTTACGGTGAATATTATCTCTACTCTAAATTGATGTGGTGAATACATGGTGCAAGTCTATGGTGGCGGTAAATCTCATCTTTGTTCTTAACTATTCAAACCCCACTGTGAATCAGGTGCACAAGTTTCTTATTTATTTATTTGTCTTTTCAATATGAGTAATTCACTGTCGATACCTAAATCTAAACGAAGGCCTAACAAAGTAAGTCTAGATAGTCTGCATGAATATATAGAATCAATAGAAAAATGTAGAGAAGAGAGAGAAGCCAAAATTTAAAGTGGGTTAGTAGCAATGCTTGATAATACATTTAGATCCTTAGAATAAAATATTCAGAGACATATAGACAATAAACTATTAGGGTTTGAGACTAAGCTGCAGAAAATGGAGGCTAGATTACAAGAAATAGAAAAAAGCAACCAAGAACAAAAACAATCAAGGAAGGACGAAGAGGTTGAAGAAAATAAAAATCTTAGGGACATGATTAAATATCTAAAAGAAAACCCCGGATGGGGTGTTAGTGGACTC
>SNQJ01S0032101.1:8500-38479 GCA_010110895.2 Picea sitchensis
CTGTGTCTATATAACCTTCAAATATAGGAATATCAAATTTTATTTGTACCTTGAAGGGGGCAACACCTCTATTCAAAGAAGATGCATCGCCTGTTGGTAGCGACTGAAGGATTTGCGTGAAACTATCCATCATCGCGTTCCTATGTTGTGTGAGGGTTTACTCAATCAACAATTTGAAAGGATCTCCTACCCCATAATCTTTATTTTCTCCTACCATGAGAGGTCACTTGGGCATGTGAGAGCTTCTGTCCTCAAGAGAAACAAGCTCGAGACCCAACTCTTTGTACTCCGACCTCATTGGGGACATGCATTAAGATGACAAGGAGTAGACCGATTTGATACCACTCATCCATATTTTATGAGCGGAATGAAATTTATAAATATTATTAACAGGTTCTTAACACAAAATAACAGAGATACAGTAAAACTGGTTTTCTATTCAATAACGAAATAAGCTGAAACTGTTAAATGCAGCGGAAACAAGCTTGCTGGAATTGTGGCAGCTTATCTCTGAGAAGAGATGTGATGGTTGTGCGCATTCACAAGAAGAAAATTGAAATGAGGCTTTGAAGGCATTTTTACAATGAACAATAATTCCAAAAACCCTAGACATTCAAAAACCTAACCATAGGAGATGAAACGCCAAAAGTCATGTGAGCCCCGTTTGGGTAATTTAGTACATCAACTTCCCAAGGTCATAACGTTTGCATACGATCTCTGTTTTAGGCGTCTGATAGATCGTTGGAAAGGTATCATCGAGGATATTAATTTTGGGGGATTAATTATTCCTTTGAATATCATTGAGGAGCTTGATACTGAAAACCATCATTTAGGCCCTCAAAATGGCCCTAGAAGTTAAAACTGCTAAAAATAGTAAATTGCCAAAATTGTCAGAAAACTATTTTGAGCGAGTTGGAAAAGGTTGGTTGCCACCGATATCCATCTGGATCACCAATATACAAGGGTGTATCACCTACTATTATTATTTATATGTTGGCTTATAATAATAGGCTTTAGCAATACTTTGCGGGCTAAACTTCGTTGACGATTTTAATTTTCAACAACCCCCATCATAATATTCCTACAGGAATGATGCCCAACCAAAATCTTATGAATCATCTTGGAGGAGGGTCTTACAATCGTGGACAGGGCCATGGTGCTTACCAGAACCATGGATGGGCTACACTTCCTCAAACATAATATTTCTATGGAGCTTGGGGTTAGATGTCGCAACCTCGTCACCCTTTTTTGGCCACGCTTAATGTACCAGACTTGTCTAATTTGATGAATGAACCTATGAGTCATGATCCTACATGCCACCCTGTCCCCACCAATCTTCCTTCGAACATTCCAAATTTCTAAGGATAGAATGGTGAGGATCCCGGTGATCACGTTACTACCTTTCACCTATGGTGCTCCTCGAATTCCATTAATGACGATTCCATTCGGTTAAGATTATTTCAACGCACCCTCTTTGGGGTTGCTGTGAAATGGTATATTGAGCTACTCAGGGGGGCATATGGGACCTTTAGTTAGATGTTGTTGGTATTCCTTAACCACTTCCAATTCTTGGTTCGTTAAGATGCTAGCCTATAACTTCTGTCGAATTTATGCCAAGACACCGCCAATCATATCTCAGATCATATCCAGAAGTGGCATAGATGGAAGACGTTGTTTAAGACCTCCATACACCTAACCTTTCTTTTAGAATGGTTCCTCAAGTATTTTCACCCTCCTATATCAAAGGATGTTGCTACATATGGGTTTACCACTAAGGAAGAAGCAATCTTTAAATCCCAACAATTAGATCTTATATATGCTCGGTCTGGGATGTTATACCAAATTCTTCTAAATGCATCGTAGTCAAATTATGACCATAGAAAAAATATCGGACCTCATGCCAATGGAATTGTAGGCTATGCCAATGTAAAATTCACAGACTTGGTGACAAGCCATTTGAAAGAGTTGTCTCTAAACCAGCCTACAGGAGGGCCAACTTCATCTGTGTCTTCCAATCCCACTCAGTCAATAGATGTACATTCTGTGCAATCATTGACCGACCCAAATGGTAACTGTTAGTGCCAATTCTTGCAAGGGGGTGTTTCTCTCTGATTTCAGGCCCTTGGTGTAAATGCATAGAAATGGGGTTTAAAACCCATCAAATACATTTTATTCAAAGGCCACAGTCATGAGCGCCAAGCGTAGCACACCGAAGAAGTCCATTTTGGGCTTAAAATCAAGCGAGCAGACATTTTTATTTCAACGATGAGGATCCACAGATGGAGAAAATCGACGGTCATCGGGCATGGGCTCATATATTATAGCCAAAGTCACAAAATGATGGTCCGTCTCGGCATTTCGGCTACTGGGACTTCGAAAGACAAGGGGTCTCTCCTCCATTTCTTCGAGAATTGCCTAAAACTGAAACACGAAATGTAAAAGCCCTCCAGGAGCCGTTTCGGCATTCCGGCTACCGGGACTTTGAAATACAAGGGGGTGCTCCTCCACTGCATCGGGAATCGCCGAAACCTAAAATTCGAAATGAAAAATCCCCCTAGGAGATGTTTTGGCAATCCGACTACCGGGACTTTGAAAGACAAGGGGGTGCTCCTCCACTGCATCAAGAATCATCGAAACCCGAAACAAAAAATGTAAAAGCCCCTCAGGAGCCGTTTTGGCATTCCAGCTATCGAGAATTTGAAATACAAGGGGCACTCCTCCACTGTATCAGGAATCGCCCAAACCCAAAATTAAAAATGTAAAATCCCCCTAGGAGCCATTTCGGCATTCCAACTACCGAGACTTTGAAAGACCAGGGGGCTCTCCTCCACTACATCGGGAATTGACGAAATCCAAAACATGAAATGTAAAAGCCCCCCAGGATCCGTTTCATCATTCCAGCTACTAGGACTTTGAAAGATAAGGGGTCACTCCTCCACTACATTGGGAATCGCCAAAACTAGAAACGCAAAATGTAAAAGCCCCTAGGGAGATAGTTGCATGGCCCTGTGGTTACGTTGAGAGTGAAACCTGACGAAATGTAGGCTGGCCTCCAAGCTTGGAAAAACTGACACATGGTCACTCTCTATGTATTCAATCTTGGTGACCCTCCATGGAAGAAGCAGTTAATGAATATTGAGCAGGTGGTTGAGACGTCAGCTCAATCCATAAATGGAAGGCATGGGAAGGGTCAGAAGCAGTCAGTTTGTGGTACTTCGATGGATAGCTTTTCTACAGAAGACATGTCGTCTGAATAACTGTTAGACAAGAAGCTGCATGTACAGTCTGAAGGAAGATCATGCGCACGTAAATCCTTAAATGAGGTAGCTCATATACCCTCCTCGGGCCAAGAAGGTGAATTGCTCTGAGTATATATACTCAGTTTGTGTATTTTTGTAAGGATGGATCGTAGAGCTAAGCTCCCAATTGTAAATCTTTAATGAAGCGTCTGGCTCTTTGGTTATAGATTGATAGTTGAGACTTCTTGTTTAATGGAAGCCATCATATTCCTCCCCTTTTTCCTATGAATCTTAATATCCCGGGCATGGATGATCCAGTTAGGTGTTGTAATGACTATATAATGCATGTTTGATTATATTAGTTTCGCAACATCTTAATTTTCTTGAAGTTTCTCAGATCTGAGAGGATCTCATATTTGTGACTTTTCCCTTGTTTAAAGGCTGTTGGAATATCGAATGTCTAGAGCAGACTTTATTTCCTTTGTTTTTCCCTCCACTTACTCACTACTATGCAAAATTACTAGCTTAAATTAGATCAAGACCTCACCTGTCTTAGCTGTTCCAACAAAGTTTTCTGAGTTAGAACGATATTGTTCTGAGTTTACTTCCATTCATCACCCTTTATCAAAAAATCGTGAAATTTAGACTGATGGGCCTCATGCTTACTCCTGCTACAATCCAGGAGTGACTTCTGACACCAACATTTATGGCGCCATTGTCGGGGATGAAGTTGAAAATTTTCCCTGGGATCGAACGACAATGAGCCTCTGATTCTGAAGGTACATCAAGCATCAGAGCCCTACGAGATTACTATTATGCACCTGGCGACTCCATTGTAGCGACTCCATTGTGACGACTCCACTGTGGCGAACCTGCTATTTTAGTTGTGGTTTCTAGAGGTAGACACGCATGGTCCCATCCACAACTGCCTCTAGCTACACCTGAAGTTGATCCAGAGGTGATTATCAGAAAAGGAAAGTCCTCTGAAGGAGAAACTTCCGCCATTGAACCAGGTAATTTTCCATCTCCTTGTGTAGAAAATCCATTTTCTTCTTCTCATCTTCCTAGCAGACCTTTTTCTGAGGTTTCCTGTTTCTTGAATTTCAGAAGTGTTCCTGCTAAATTTTCTCCTCCTGGTCTGGGATTGGAGGGAGAAATATTTGTCACTCCCCTCTCCCCTTCATCTATACCTGGGTGTATACCCAGGACCACAGAATATTTCCCCACCCCTAGCTTTACCACTCCTCCTCTTATTACTATTGCTTCTACTGCATAGAGAGAATCATCTGTTGACTCAAGCCCCTTAGCCTTCTCTCTAAATCCCCCATTATTCCCCCTTCCACCTAGAAGCTCATTTCCAGTATCCCCTATTCGAGCTTCTTCTCCTCCGATTTCTCCTCCACCTAATATTCCTATGGAAGGAGAAAATCCCCCCATGACCAGAATGGAGGATATAATAGCTTCAAGGTATGCTCTCCTTTTGTTTCCTCAACCTCTCAATGTCCTTCTAGGAGATGGCTACCTTAAGCAGCTGCCCAAGTTTACAGCCGAAGGGGACATAGCTGTAGAAGAACACCTTGAAGCCTTTTATAGTTTTACATATGATCATGTTATCATGCATGCAAACATATCGATGAGGATTTTTGTCCATAGCCTTGACGGAGAGGCTAGAAAGTGGTTTAGGGCCCTACCTCCTGGATCTATCTATGGGATTGAGGCTTTGGATAATGCCTTTTTGAGACAGTGGGGAGACAAAAAGGAATTCATGTATTACATGACAGAGTTTGGGTCTTTGAAGAGAAAGGATGGAGAGTCTGTCTTTGACTTCTCCAAGAGATTCAATAAAATGTACAATAAAATCCCCACTGAGATAAAGCCCTCAGAAGCGTCTGGTAAAATCACTTATTCTAGTGCTTTTGATCCCGATTTCTGCCTCCTATTGAGGGAAAGGAGAGCGACTATTCTGGCTCACATGAAGGATGCAACTATGGAAGTAGAATCTAACATATTGGTTGTTGATAGACTCAGGAATAACGTTGATAGAGACATATCCAGGAAGAGACATGAAGCCTCCCCATCCAATTCCTCTCCCCTTCCCCTTCAGACAGACGAGGTAACTAAAGTGCTCAAATCGCTTTTTGCTAGAATGGAAAGGTGGGAGTTAGAAGGGAAGCCCATGTATAGAGATCCCAAAAATACTGATAACAAAGGAATCATGAGGCCTAGTAATAATGTGCCATAAGCTTTGCCAAGGGAAAAAGGAGAAAAGACAGAGATGATCAGAGGATTCAAATCCCTCTCCAAAATAACCTAGTTGCTCATGAGGAAGGAGTGGAGATAGACAAGCTTGACCCTGAAATTCACTATATTGAAGACACTTCCCCTTTTCCCCATTTGAATCAAGATGCATATGAAGGATCCCTTATGAACATTAAAATAAATGAGTGGAGTAAAGGGGAAAAGGCAAAAAACACTCCTGATAGATACCATCTTAGGTGAAAGAAGAAACAAGTGAATTTTGATAGCCATGATCAACTCCTCATAGAAGAAAGGCCTGTTGAACCCGCAATAATCACTACTAAAGAAAATAAAACTCAAAATACTTCACCAATAGCCAAAGAACCTATCTCTAAGGTGAGGTAAATTCCTAAGCCTCTTTCCTCCTTTAGTTTTGAGCACAAAATTCAAAAGATTAGAATTCTTGTACCCCTCTCAAAACTAGTTAAAAATGAATATTTCAAAAGGTCCCTCTCCAAAATGCTACAATTTGAGTCCCCCCAACCTTCCACAGAATCAATAAATATTCAATATGAAAAGCCAACAGTATTCCTAGGTCCCATGGTAGAAGACAGAGATGATTCATCCCCCCCCTTCTACACATTCCTGAACATACATGATAAGGTGCTGCATAATAGCCTCATGGATTTAGGATCTTCCCACAACCTTATGCCCAAAATAGTCATGGAATAATTGGGACTGGAAGTGACAAAGGCTAATCATGATTTGTACTCTTTTGATCCAAGGAGGGTGCAATGCCTTGGATTCATCAAAGACTTGGTGGTCTCTTTATTTCAATTTCCAATGAAGAGTGTGGTCATGGACATTGTAGTAGCTGATGTTCCTCGCAAGTTTGGCATGCTGTTGTCAAGATCTTGGATTAAAAAACTTGGAGGAACATTATAGATGGATCTCACATATGCCACCATTCCAGTCTTTGGAGGAAAACACAGGAGGTTATATAGAGAATCTCAGCTGGCCTACATTGTTAGTGATGAAGCAGACCCCACCAATCATCCTATCTTTGCACTTGACACTGATTTTAGGTCTAGTTTATTGCATCTCACTAATACTCCTGAAGCCCCTTTTCAAATAAGAAAGCAACCCATATTTAATCATGAGATACCTCCTCCAACCACCTCTGTTTGGAAGATGTTCATTGATGGAGCTTATTCTAGCGAAGGTGCTGGCCCTAGAGTGGTTTTTCTGTCACCTTCTCAGGAAACCATATTCCTATCATACACACTAGAATTTGAAGCTACCAATAATGTGGCAGAATATGTAGCTCTTGTTCTGGTTTTAAGGGCTGCAAAAGAAATGGGAATTGAGGAGGTATCAGTGTTCAGAGATGCTGAGTTGATAATCCAGCAAGTCAAAAATTCTTATCAGGCTAAGCATCCTTGGCTCAGGAGTTACAAAAATGAGGTGTGGGACCCAATTGATAATTTTTCCTCAGCTTTCAACATTTATTTTATTCCAGGAGAGGAAAATACTTTGGCCAATTCCTTAGCTGTCTTAGCTAGTCTATTCAGGATCCCTCTACTACCTAAGATCAAATATGATGTTGAGATAAGATATAGGCCATCTGTACTAGAAAATATCAAGCATTGGAAGGTATTTGAAGACGATCTTGAAATCAAAAAATTTCTTCAGTCTGTCGATGAATTTTATGCAGTGCACATTGATCAGGATCCTGATCTCGAAAGTCACCCTCACCCTGAGGTATTTTTAAATAACATTGCTAATCACCATATTATTCATCTGCCTAGCAATCATATTATGAAGGGACTAGTCCCTTTAGAAAGATTGTTCAATGGGAATGATGTGGCAGTAAAGGGTAGTTTTTCAGATGGATATGTTGATACAACATAGTGCAACATCGACACATAGGAGGAGCCTAAGTTCGTCAAGTTGTCAAGCAGTTTGACCAAAGAGAAGAGGGCCGAATATACCAAGTTATTAAGGGAATTTTCTAATGTGTTTGCATGGACCTATGAAGACCTCAAGACATATGACGCATCTGTTATTGAACACAATATCCCACTAAAGGAAGAGGCTAAGCCATTTAGGCAGAAGCTAAGACAGATAACTCCCATGTTGTTTCCTGTCATGGAGAGAGGAGTGAAGAAGTTGTTAGATGCCCAAATCATCATCCCCTTGAGATATTCTGAGTGGGTGGCCAATTTGGTCCCAGTGAGGAAGAAAAGTGGAGAAATTAGGCTTTGTGTTGATTTTAGGAACATGAACAAGAGCTCAAAGAAAGACAACTATCCCTTGCCAAAAATGGAACACATATTGCAGAGGGTAACTGGTGCATCTAGGATATCCATGATTGATGGTTTTTTTGGCTATAATCATATATCATTCATGCCCAAGGACAGAGAAAAAAAAACCTTCACCACTCCTTGGGGCACATTCATGTATGCCAAAATGCCTTTTGGATTAATGAATGCAGGAGAAACATTTTAGCAAGCCATAGACATAGCCTTCATCAAGAAGAAAGACAGTTTGTGGTGATCTATCTGGATGACATTATAGTCTTCTCCAGGTCCGATATAGAGCACTGTTGTCACTTGAGGAATTTTTTCTTGAAATGTCGGAGGTTTTTCCTTTCCTTAAATCCCAAGAAATCTTCGTTTTCTATGAGTGAGGGGAAGTTGTTAGGCCATATAGTATCAACATAGGGAGTGAGAATTGATCCCAGAAGGGTAGAGGAAATTCAAACCCTATCACTTCCCAGGTCTAGAAAGGAAGTTCAGGCTTTTTTAGGGAAGATTAACTTTCTAAGGAGGTTCATCTCAAATTTTGCTGAGTTGGTGAAACACATCACAACCATGCTCAGAAAGGGAAATGAAGTAAAATGGACTACTGAACCCAGGGAATCTTTTTTCCAAGTAAACAATTCATTGACTGAGGCATCTGTGCTGGTCAATCCTGATTATTCCAAGGATTTCCTAGTTTTTTCTTTTTCTTCTTTTGATACAGTAGCAATTGTCTTATTGCAGAAAAATGAGGAAGGGTGAGAGAAACCCATTTCCTTCTTCAGTAAGGCATTAAGAGATGTAGAAATCAGGTATGAGATCATGGAGAAACATGCCTATGCCTTGGTGAAAGCTCTCAAATATTTCAGAGTCTATGTCTTGCACTTAAGAGTGACCGCATATGTTCCTTCAGTCTCTGTGAAAGACATCCTTATACAAATTGACATAGATGGGAGAATAGGTAAATGGATTGCCAAGATCCTTGAGTTTGACCTGGAGATAAAGCCCACCAAGTTGGTTAAAGGGCAGGGTTTTTCCAAGCTGTTGGCTGAATCTAATTGCAAGGCCTTGGGGTTTATCTTCATCAATGCTTTCTCAGGAAATCAACAAGCTAAGTCATCCAACAAAATCTCTTAGGGTGGCTTATCACTAGCAGAATGCACCTGGTACATAGACATTTTATACTTTTTGCAAGAGTTGAAGCCTCCTAATGGAATGGGAAAAATAAATGAAAGAGATTTAAAGCTCACAACAATCAGATATTTCCTTATTGACCAAGCCTTGTATTGGAGAGACCCTCTAGGGGTGTTTCTGAGGTGTCTAAACCCACAAGAAGCCCAAAAAGTTATGTTTGATTTCCATAGCAGCCTTAGTGGAGGGCATCATTTCTGGAATACCACAGCTCACAAAATTCTCAGGGCTGGGTACTACTGGCCCACCTTATTCACTAATGTCTGTAGAGAAGTCAGATCTTGCATCAAATGCCAAAGGTTCTCAAGAAAGCAATAGCTCAAATCTCTGCCACTAAATCCTGTAGTAGCTTTAGCACCCTTTCAACAGTGGGGGTTGGACTTCATTGGAGAAATTCATCCTCCTTCAAGTGGCCAACACTGATGGATCCTGAATGCAATAGACTATTTCACCAAGTGGATAGAAGCTGCTAGCACCAGGAGTGCATCACACAAAGTAATTATCATCTTCCTGGAGGATATCATAGCCAGGTTTGGCTGTCCCAGCAGAATTGTCACTGATAATGCTGCTTCTTTCAAGTCTGAGCCTCTGGTTAAGTTCTTTGAGCAGTTCAATATTTCACTAATTCATTCCACTCCCCATTATCCTCAAGGAAATGGACTAGCAGAATCTTCTAATAAAAGTCTAATCAAACTCATTAAAGGATTATTGGAGGTTAATAAGAGGGCCTAGGATTCAAAGCTCAAATTTTCTCTATGGGTCGATTGAGTGACAACAAAGAAGTCCTTGGGCACCTCACGTTTTCAACTTGTTTATGGGATAGAGGTTGTGTTTCCCACTCAGCTCGCTTTACCTATAGTGAAATTCTTTCAAGATCATGAAGAAGAGACAGACCATATAGTCAGAAGAATTCATCAAGTGGTGAAAGTGAAACAGGTCAGGGAGCAGGTAATGGACATAGCTCATAGTCATTAGCAGAAGATCAAGCAGGCCTTTGACAGGAAGGTCAGGAAGGAGGAATTCGAACTGGGATATTTGGTGCTTAAGTGGGATGAACCCAGGTAGGATAGGGGAAAACACATCAAGTTTGATGCCCTCTGGGCCAGGCCCTTCAAAATCACTGAAGTGTTCTTAAATAGCACATACAGGTTACAAGATTTGGAGGGTGAAGAAGTTTTTAACAGCCCAGTAAATTGGCATTTCCTGAAGAAATGTTTTGTCTGAGCCTTAGACGACTCTTCTGTTTTTGTAAATATTGTTGTTCTGTTTATTTTCAGCTTAACAAATGACTCCATAGCCCAATAGAAGGCAACTGGAATTGTAGAAGGAGTTCTTAGAGCATCGCAGGGATGAATCTATCCCCCATGGAGGCTAATGTTAGTGCCAATTCTTGCAAGGGGGTGTTTCTCTCTGATTTCGGGCCCTTGGTGTAAATGCATAGAAATGGGTCTTAAAACCCATCAAATTCATTTTATTCAAAGGTCGCAGTCATGAGCGCCAATCACAACACATCGAAGTAGTACATTTTGGGCTTAAAATCAAGCGAGCGGGCATTTTGCTTTCAATAGAGAGGATCCATAGATGGAGCAGATCGATGGTCATCGGGTAAGCTTGAGTCATGGAGTTGCACGAGGTTTAGTACATGGGCTCATATCTTATGTCCAAAGTCACGAAATGATGATCCGTCTCAGCATTTCAGCTACCGAGACTTCGAAAGACAAGGGGTCGCTCCTCCACTACATCAGGAATCGCCAAAAACCAAAATGTGAAATGTAAAAGCCCCCTAGAAGCCATTTCGACATTCCAGCTACCTGGACTTTGAAATACAAGGGGGAACTCCTCCACTACATCGAGAATCAATGAAACCCAAAATTTGAAATGTAAAACCCCCCCAGGAGCCGTTTCGACATTCCGGCTACCGAGACTTTGAAAGACAAGGGGGCGCTCCTCCACTGCATCGGGAATCGCCGAAACCTGAAACGCAAAATGAAAAATCCCCCCATGAGCCATTTTGACATTCTGGATACCGAGACTTTGAAAGACAAGGGGGTTCTCCTCCACTGCATCAGGAATTGCCAAAACCTGAAACGCAAAATGTAAAATCCCCCCAGGAGCTATTTCGACATTCTAGCTACTGGGACTTTGAAAGACAAGGGGGCTCTCCTCCATTACATTGGGAATCGCCAAAACCTTAAACGCGAAATGTAAAATCCCCCCAGGAGCCATTTCGACATTCTGGTTACTGGGACTTTGAAAGACAAGGGGTCGCTCCTCCACTGCATTGGGAATCGCCAAAACCTGAAATGCGAAATGTAAAATCCCCCCAGGAGACAATTGCATGGCCTTGTGGTTACGTTGAGAGTGAAAACTGAAGAAATGAAGGCTGGCCTCCAAGCTTGGGAAAACTGACACATGGTCACTCTCTATGTATTCAGTCTCGACCACCCTCCATGGAAGAAGCAGTTAATGAATATTGAGCAGGTGGTTGAGACTTCAGCTCAATCCATAAATGGAAGGCATGGGAAGGGTCAGAAGCAGTCAGTTCGTGGTGCTTCGATGGATAGTTTTCCTGTAAAATCCATGTTTTCTAAAGTAGTGTCAGACAAGAAGCTGCATGTACATTCTGAAGGAATATCATGCGCACGTAAAGCCTTAAATGAGGTAGCTTAGCTACCCTCTTGGGGCCAAGGAGGTGAATTTCTCTGAGTATATATACTCAATTTTTGTATTTTTGTAAGGATGGATGGTACAACTAAGCTCCCAATTGTAAATCTTTAACGAAGCCTCTAGTTCTATGGTTATATATTGATAGTTGATACTTATTGTTTAATGGAAGCCAACATCTTCCTCCCCTTTTTCCTCTAAATCTTAAGAGCTCGGGCATGGATGATCCAGTCGGGTGTTGTAATGACTATATAATGCATGTTTGATTATATTAGTTTCGCGACATCTTAATTTTATTGAAGTTTCTCATATCTGAGAGGATCTCATATTTGTGACTTTTCCCCTGTTTAAAGTCTTCTGGAATATTGGATGTCTAGAGAAGACTTTATTTCCTTTGTTTTTCCCTCCACTTACTCACTACTATGCAAAATTACTGGCTTAAATTAGATCAAGACCTCACTTGTCTTAGTTGTTCCAACCCAGTTTTCTGAGTTAGAAAGATATTGTTATGAGTTTACTTCCATTCATCACCCTTTATCAACAAATTGTGACATTTAAACTAATGGGCCTCAGGCTTAATCCTGCTACAATCCAGGAGTGACTTCTAATGGCAACAGTAACCAATAACCAGGATGGAATAAGAAGAAAGGACGTAATAATTGTAAGGGTGGGAAAAATAATAATAAACCTAAGGACAATGGTAATAATGAGAAGATGAATAATAATGTTGGAGAGGGCAAGCGAGAAAGATGTAAGGTGAAGTTTCCCTCCAAGCTTTGTACAAACAATCACCTTACCCATTTATGCCCCAAAATTGTGGAAGTTGCAAGGCTATTATCTCTATCTCTCACCGTGTTGACGAATTCTTTTCCACATAACCAACACATGGCCTCGAGCTCCTCAAATGCCAGAAATGTGGCTAGTGGGAGTCAAAACCCACCATTGCAAGACGGCGACCATTTGTGTATCAATATGGTCAATGAAAAAGTTAATGTAGCCACTCGATCTCGAGATTATATCTCTTCATAGGCTATACCTGGTCTAGTGTCTCCTCCTCCTCCTCTTAAGATGATTTTATAGATTGAAAAAACAGAGCCATCGCATTGTATTTCGAAAGGAGTACTCAAGCGCTCTACCCAAAATCCAAATTCTAGAGCCTCCTAGAACTAATCTAATGTTGAGGACCTGGGTCAAACCCCTTGTGCGATGTCGACTTTAGAGGCACTCCAGACATGTCCTTCATAGGGTAATTCCTTACTATCTACATTAGGAGCTCTAGAGCCTACTGGCTTGAAATTTATCAAGTTTAACATCACAGATGTGAAGCCTTGCTTGCCTTACCATGTGGAATTCCAAATACACATGGGGTACTGAAAGTATACCATCAAACGTGCAGCTTTTGATGAAGGCACTGCTACATGTGTGATATCCATGATCTATTAGAAATATCTCGATCCTTCGAATCTTTCTAAATCATCGAACATGTTGGCTGCTTTTGATGGTCATTCCTTCCACCCTCATGGTATTCTTCCTGCCTTTCCAGTCCAGTTAGGTGGGAAGATGGTAGAGTTGGAGGTCGAGGTAGTTGATGTGCCTCTTGATTATAACTTGTTACTAGGACGCAATTGGACCTATGCTATGGTCACCGTCATATTGTCTGTCTTCCATACTCTTTGTTTTCCTCATGAAGGGAAGATCGTGACGATTGACCAGTTATCCTTTGCATACGCTAGTCCCAATGCATCAGTTGGACCGTTGATCAATGTGATAAAAAATTCTCAGTCGACAACTGAGGTTGTCGATGTTAGAATTTATTCTTCCATGATGGGTACTTTTGAATTCATGACACTGATTCACCACATTTACGCCATGTCCAGTAGGCCCATTTTGAGAGGGAGGTCCATTCCTTTCCACACTTCCTATTTTAGTGATCCTTGGAACCTACCTTCCCCGAATTCATCTTGTGAATGTCAGTCACATGCTAGAATGGCCATGCCACTATCGACAGTGGAGATTGTGTATCAAGTTGTTCTTAACTCTTCCACTGATTCTTATCCTATTACCTTGCCAATGGATGAGGAGGATCCCATTCTTAAGACTTTGTGGGCCACTTCGTTGTCTTGTTCACATGACTGCCTCGATGGGACTTTTCCTTTAGATGAAGCTATCATCGAAGCTATGAATGGTTCCGAAAATCCTTTGGATGATATGCATCAACCCTCTTATTTTCTCCCAGAGCTGGAAAGAATTGAACAAGATGAATTTCGATCTACTTTGAGTGAGATAGTCAGTGACACCGTAGTTCCACTTTATACACATGAAATTTATGGAAAAGGAAATATGGTGAGAATTTATCCTACCATCATGATCGACATCTCTCGTACCCGTAGAAATATTGAAAACATACATATTGGTGTGGATTGTTCACCAGAAGAAATACTGATCTACACTGAACTCTTCAAGGAATTCCGAGATGTATTTGCTTGGTCATATGAAGAGATGCCAAGAATCGATCCTCATATTGTCGAGCATGAGATTAGAACTTATCTGTATTCTAAACCTATTCGACAATGTCTTAGAGATGTCAACCCCCGGAAGGCCCCTACTATTAAGGCAGAGGTGGAGAAGCTACTTAATGTTGGCTTCATCTACCCAGTTCCCTTGACTGAATGGGTATCTAATCCCATTCCTGTGAACAAAAATCAAGGAACTATCTATGTATGTATGGACTTTCGTGACCTGAACAAGGCATGTCCTAAAGACAACTTCCTGACACCTTTCATCGATCAGATTCTCGACGAGTGTGTGGGAAGCAAAGTGTTTTATTTTATGGATGGATTTTTAGGGTATAACCAAATTCAAATTAAACTTGAGGATCAACATAAGACAACATTTATTTTTACTCAAGGTACTTTCGCATACTGAAAAATGCCTTTCGCCTTAAAAATGCCAGAGCAACCTTCCAACATGACATGACCTTCACATTCCACGATTTTAAGCATATAGTCGAAGCTTACCTTGACAATATCATTGCTCACTCTTGTAAGAGAGTGGATCACTCTACACACCTTTGGCTTGTTCTTGAAAGATGTTGTTACTATAGAATCTAGTTGAACCCTCACAGGTGTATATTTTGCATTAGGTCTAGTCATCTTTTTGTATTTTTAGTTTCCGAGACTAGGATCATGGTAAATCTGTTAAAGGTTGAGGCAATACTTCAATTTCCTCCCCCGTGCACTATTAGACAAATTCAAGGTGTACATACGAAACCTAACTTCCTATGTCAGTTTATATTAAATTATGCCAATATCACTAAGGGTTTCATGCATCTTTTGAAGAAGGAAACCCCTTTTCTCTGGGATGAGTGAGCCCAAGAGTCCTTCGATGCTTTGAAGAAAGCCTTGGTATCGATGCCTCTGCTGAAGTATCCCGACTATCGTAGGGATTAATTGATTTATATCGCCATGTATAAGGAGACGATTGGTATGGTTTTGGTTCAGGAGGATGATGAGCTCTGTGAGCATGTCATCTTTTATCTTAGTCGATACTTAGTCGGTCCTGAGCTTAATTATTATCACGTTGAAAAGCTAGGTTTGGCTATTGTTCACGTAGTCCAACGCTTACGTCATTATATATTACTTTGAAATACTACTGTGGTTGTTGATGTCAATCCATTTCAATACGTCCTTACCAGGCGTATCATACGGGGAAAATATAATAAATGGATTTTCATTTTAGAAGAATTTGATCTCGATTTCGCTTCTGTGAAATCCAATAAATCGCTAGTCTTCACGGTGTTAATATCCAAATTTCCATGATTATATGAGGATGTTATCCATGTTGATTTTTTTGCGGATGAACACATTTTTCTTATCTCATCATCCGACCCTTGGTATGGAGACATTGTTCTCTATCTTCAAACTTTGAAGTTTCCTGAGCATCTCTCATGAGATGACCGACGACGTATAAGGTACCAATCTAATATTTATACTATCGTCAATGACACTTTGTATCGTTGAGGAATATAAAATATATTGCGTCATTGTTTAAGTCATGGAGAAGCCAAGTCAGTCCTAAATGATTTCCACAGTGGGGCTTGTAGTGGTCATCGATCTGGGCTTGTCACAACCCAAAAAATTTTGCGAGCCGGTTATTTCTAGCCTTCTATATTTAAAGMTTCTATTGAAGTAGTTAGGAAGTGTCACCCCTACTAGGTGTTCACTCGGAAAATGCACTCGCATCCAACCCCTCTTCACCCAATCATTATCGTCGGTCCCTTCACCAAGTGGAGGGTGGACTTCATGGATTTCTACCCAAATTTGGCTGGGGGGAATCAACAAATTATCATGGTCGTCGACTACTTTACTAAGTGGGAAGAGGCCATGCCTACAGTTAAATCCGACGGGAAGACTACCACCTTCTTCGTATTCAATCAAATTATCGCCTGATTTGGTATCCCGGGCGATATTGTCACTGATCATGGTAGTCACTTTCAGAATGAAATGATGGAAGAAATAGCATCTAAGCCGGGGTTTAGACATGGTCATTCTTCTCCTTATTAGCCTGAGGAAAATGGACAAGTAAAGGTTGTCAACAAGTCTCCCAAGACCATTTTGCAAAAAACCGTCAGCCAGAGTAAATCCAACTTGCATGTTAAGCTATATCCCCCACTCTAGGCATACCAAACCTCGGTCAATACTGCCACCATATTTTCCCCTTTCTAGTTATTACATGGTGTGGAGTCGATATTACCTATTGAATGTGAATCCCTTCTCTTAAATTGACAGTCACACTCCTACCTGACACTTCCGATCTTGAGCGACGCCTTGTACACCTAGAGAGTCTTGACGAGAAGCGTTTAGATGCCTATACGACTATCAAGGCGAACAAAAGACGTGTCAATTTTTTCTGTCCTTGGTTGTACGCTGAGGGTGACTTGGTCCTCTTATATGATCAAGCCAAAGAACCACTGGGGGTAGGAAAGTTTAAACCCATGAGGCATATTCCTTATATCATGTGACGTGTCTTAGAAAAAAAAGCTTATGAGTTAGAATATTACAAGGGGAATATGTTGGCCGAGCCCATGAATGGGATCTATTTAAAAATATATTACACTTGAGCCCTGAGATTGGGAGAAAATCTTTGTATACTAATGTACTTTAGTGTATATATCTTTTCCCTTTCTTTTCATCTTTATATTTCTTATCAAGTTTTCCCTTGGTTTGCAGATGTCAACGTAGTTTTCAGTCTACCTAGGATTCGCAGACAGAGCCAGTCGTCATACATGAAACTTGGCTTCTGCTTCTTGGCTGGTTTACTCACGTGAGGGTCTACTGGTGTCTTCAGGTGGTGTATGCCTAGGGCCATCCACGAATAATGTGGCCTATTGTAACGTCGTTAATGCTATCTCACATGGTATTTTCTCTTTAGAGGTTCTCCTGGATTCCCAGTTAGTAGTATGTCAGTTGAACGGAAGTTACCATGTGCGTGATTCTACTTTACTTCGATGATTCCTACGGGTACATCTTTCAGAACGACAATTTGATTTTATTACTTATTATCACATTCTTAGGAGTTCTAATCATGTATCTGATGCTTATTCTAATTTCATTTTATATTGGAATTTGTCACATAACTAAAGAAAATAAAACCATCTCATCAATGTATAGATTGTAAATATAAGTAAAGTCAAAGATCCCTGTTTTATATATATTTAAAAAAATATGGTGTTTATAGTACAAAATTGGGGCTAATACCCTCAATACACATATACATATGATACTACAATATCCACGACATGTACTCATGTGGTGGCGGATGTGTGTCATGGTAACAAACTATGACATTTGCGAGACCCCGAAAGAGTCGCACCCAAGATCTTGACACACCAACCACTTGTCGCTACATGGCTTTCGATAGATCCTCTACCTGAACCATCATAATCCTATGAGTTAAATGAGACATGTTTCCCTACACATTTTGAAGGACTCTCTCATATTCTCCTCTCGCTGCCTCATCTCCTTGGTTCCTCTGACAATGTCGAGGAAGCCCTTCTAGCCATTGCAGAACCACGTCTGCATTACACAAGTGTCTAGTTAGTACTTAAGCATCATCTAAAAATATTTTTGTTTCACTAGAAAAAAATACAAAAAATGAAATATTTAAAAACATTTGACATACCTATGTCCCAATAGGCGACCCCTGGTGGGAGTGACATGTCCGGATCCCCTCTAAAGTCAATCCATGCGTAGGGATAGTCATCCCAAGAAATGACCTGTCCCTACCACCAGTTGAATAAATCCTCATTGTAGGGTGTGGGCACCCTACCTCCCCCCTGCTGTCTCATTACCTCGGTCTACCATGCCATGGATGGGTCACAAGATCTTATTGAAAGAATCTCGACTCTAGGTCCCAAACCTGGAACCCGCTCGAAGAAGAAACTGCATAAGATAGAGGAAAACCTGAAATTCCTCTTGTTACCCTGTTTGCACTCTGTCAACTGGCTTTTCATATTTTCCAGTAGTGAGGTACACCAATCATATAATGTGGGTCTCAAGCACTCTACAACATAGAACATGAGCAGTCTCGATGCCTGGTGCAACGAAGTCGAACATGTGATCCTGGTCAACATGAGGACAACAATCTTGAGGATGAGATTGTTTATCTCTCAGATTGGGAGTTGACTCCTGAAATTCAGAGTCCCTGCTACACAATGGGCATCTATGTACTCCTCTATTTTCATTCCGCTCCCTGCTCCCCATGATTTTAGGTTTACAACCTCTCCTCAACGTGATAATCCAGTCAAAAAGTAGATATCCTCTACTTCAATCCTCAATGGTTGCCCATCGAGCTTGAACATTTCACTGTGAGGGTCCCAATAACCGACAAGCATATCAAGCAACCTCACCTAGGCCCTCATCCCTTTGAGTGACCAAAATTTATATAAGCTATATATTTTCAAGGCCATTTGGGCCCTCAGATATTTTTCCACAACAACATCTACCTCCTCGTTCTCTCTTTCGCTCCATTTTAGCACCATCATGCCAGATAAAAGTCAAAATTTGAGTTAGCAACCATAGAAGCTATTGGTTACGGACTTGTACGTGATATGCTTCATTTACAGTCACATATAGGGTTGGGTATACATGCCATGTAGTTTTCACAGTCACGTATAACCCATCGTATACGTGACCCGATAAGGACAGCCCGCATACAACGAATTACACAATTTACGCCCTAATTTACTCAAAATTTGAAACCTAATTTAAAATTTGATCCACTAGAAAGGAAGAGGAGGGGAAGAGGCGTTACCTTGGTCCAATTTTCACTAGTTGAATCTCAAAGGTAACTTGGTCCAATTTTCACTACTTGGGTAAAAAGTCAAAATGACATAGTAATTTTTGGTTGTTTTTCTATTTATAACAGGTTTTACCCACTTTCTATAGTTTTGAGTGATGTTTTCTCCTAATGGACTAATACAAAGGTGGATTGAGTTGGTTTTTGTAGTTTTCATCAATGATTTTTGCGGATTTCAACGTTATGTTGGACATTCGTCACCATGGGAAGGTATTTTCACTACCCAACATATAGGATAGGTATCCATTCCATAATGCATTTTCGCATTGTCCTATAACTGTCACTTTTTATGCCTTAGGTACGGACCCATTTGTTATGATACTAAACCTTCCATCTACTATGAGTAGTGTCATTATCAAGTGGTAGAGACTTACCAAACATGGGTGCTCTAGTTAGATCCCCTACTTCATTTGGTGCCCATGCAAATATTTTTCCCCTAGGACTGGGAGTCCCTCATAGCTAGTACATGACTTTATGATGAGCCTCATTTCTCACTCATAAACATGCTACCTTATACCTAGAGGACTCCCAACCGAGTTTAATTTAAGCTCTTTTCCAACTCGTCTTCAAAATTCGAAACGATTGCCAAGTGAACTTGTCTCTTTCACACTTGTAAATTGGATTTGAAAGGATGTCTATTTGGCACAAGTTTATCTCTTTTTTACACCAAGTAGACTAAAGGTCATAAAAAAGGACATTTTTTGGCATTAAGTTGCGATTGCATCTCATGCTCTTGCTTGTAGTATTGAGCCTATACCCAGTTCTCGCTTTGCGTTATAAAGCGTTTTCCTTAGTAGTTTTTGCATCCTTAACCAAGAAGAGCATTGTTTATATCCTTCTCAATTTGACACCTTATACCTAGGAGGGAACATTCCCCTGAGTGTCCATATCCCACATGCATCTCCTTGCATTGAGCATAGGTATGTTCTAATGCTGGAACTAGTTTTTCTTACTTGCGACATATATTTCCTCCTATGTATCATAACATTCATTTCTCTATGAAAAAACAAAAAAAGATGAGCGGGAAGGGAGTATTATCTTATATTGGCAACATTTGTGTCGTGTTTGAATAGAGAACAAAGTTATTAAGTCTATTTTACATCATAATTTAGGGTTTAGCATGGCCTTAGGAAGCTGAGCCCATTACAGATTCTTCTCTACTGACTAGTTACTCTTCCAGTCCCTATAGAAAATTTCATTGACGCCTCCTGCATCTCATGGTTGCATCATTGAGTCTATGTTGTTAGAGTATTACATATGTCTCATGCTCCTGTTCAAAGGAAGTCTATGAACCTGGGTCGACCACTTCTCAGAACTCTTGACTTTGCATGTCATCCATACCCTCAATTTGTCTCAGAATCACATGATACTGTAGTCCTATCATGCACCCTGGTCCTACCTTCATCATTGATAGGCAGCCTTGAACCCAATAGTCGACATTTCATCATTGGTCATTGACTGGGTGGTTTCCCTTGTGTTCGATGCCAAGACATATATTCACAGATTGGGATTCATGCAGTTTCTTGGATGCCATTAACCTTATTGGTGGTTTCCTTGCCTTTGTTAGTCATTTTCCTCATTGGATTCTATTCAGAGGGTATTTTTCATGTACTGCTTGCACTTGGCACACGCAAAATATGCATAGGGTCGTTGGTTCGTGAACATGTTCTTCATCCAATTTCCTCCAAATCATGAAACTCTTTCTTTGTACCTCATGCTAACTTATGAGAGATGCCTTAATAATCTCCTTTCAGTGGGTTTCCTTCCATCGACTTCAGCTCATCTATTCTGGAAATGAGACTTAGATTATTATGAGTACCTTGAGGTTTGCAGTCATTAGTGGTAGGTTCTCTCGCCATTGATAGTTGGGAATACATCAATGTCTCCTGATCGATGGATTCTTCAGGTGTTCGACACCGAATCCTTTATTCCCACTTGTAAGAATGTACTCAATGCCTTTATACCTACTTTAATTATCGATAGGTTGTCTCGTGTTTGTTAATGATATACCTCAATGATCAGTAATTAAATGATGTCTCACTGTGTTCGACCTCAACTCCATTATTCACATGATCTAGACTTGCACCCTTGGCAGATTGTGTAGAAGACTTGAAGACATTAGTATGTGGCCTCAACTTTCCTGAGCTATTGCTTCCTTTTCATTGGACCAATGCCTATATGACTTCAGTGATCATGGGAGATAAGATTGTACTCCATTGTATACATATATCTTCAAATTGGTTTTGAGACTGGTTCTACTAGGCCTTGTTCATGACTGTGGTGACCATTGGCATTTAACCACATTTTTATTTTCCTATTCATGTTCATGGAAAATTATTTTGTGTATTTTCACATGGATCTGCAGTGTAATTCCATTTTCAACCATGTATGCAAAGTCAGTGCAGAATGTAATGAGCAACTAGTTCTTCTAGAGGGGCATCTGTTATAGCAAGATTTTCCTCACCCTATGCAATCTTGCACAAAATTCCTTTTTCCATTTCCCCATGCAGACTTATCATCCCTATTTGTAAATCCTTGAGTTAAAAATACATATTTTTCCACATGTACACATCTTTCATACTATACATCATGCGTATACGTAGGCTACACCACTAAAACCTGCATACATCGGGATTTGTACCAAAAAATGAAAATCAATGTTGTGTTTCCATGTCACGACATGAGATATATGATCCTTGACCTTCCATATACTGGAAACATTTTGACTCGTCCCTTCAGTTCCATTTGAAGCCTATAAGTGGGCCAATTCTGAGCTATGGAAAAGGGAGAAAGAATTCAACTTTGAGAGAGAAGTTACTATGGAGAAATTATTCACTTCATATTGAGTCTGCATCCCTTTTTCCTTTAAGTCTGAACACAATGTTCAACCCCCAAGCTCTTCCCTTATTTATTCAGAACCTCATTGTTTCTTTTTTATGAGCTTTCCTTTGGTGGTGGATTGAAGTGGTGGAGGCCCAGCTGGAAGGAACTTACTTTTTCATTTCCGAACCGTGCCGACACAAAAGTATGTAACATTTTCACTTTTGTTGATCATATATTAATAGAAATACTCTTTTCCCATCCAATTGATATCTTGAAAATATTTGAATTATTATTCCATGGGCATATTTATCATGTTTATTAATGGATTATGCTATCGAATGTGCTAACATTATTTATTATCACCATATGCTTGCTTTGCTTGGTTGTTGAGGACTAGTTGCAGGTATATTGCTTTGGTTCAAGTGTTCAAGGATGGACTTCATCGAACGTCTAGACAATGTAGGCCTTTTATTTTGTCTTTTTATCATATTTGTTTACATAGCATACTTGAGAATATAGTTTATTTATGTAGTCATTTCCGTCTGTTGCAGTTTACCCTAGCCATAGAGATATTTTCCTTGTAACAATAATAAAAACAACATTTTTCAATCATATTAGTCTCATATATATAAAATCTTATATTTGAGTTTGCTGGTTGAGAGCCCGAGAGTTCTCTCTTCTTCTTGATCTTGTTGTAACTTCTTTCCTCAAAATTGATGTTGCGTTGTCCTTCCAACCGCTTTCTGTTTCTTCCTTTAGTCTATTGTCTAGATCGTGAGTGGCTTTCACAACTTATGCTATCCAAAATGAAGTATCCAAATATCTTGTGCAACTTATATTCATCAAAATGAAGGGCTCAATAAGCTTTGACCACAATCCTTGACTCGTCTCGAGTCAAGTCTTCGACTCTTCCATTCTCTCTAGGTTGGCTTGTTGTTCTTCCTTTCCTTCTAGTTCCAGGTTACTTCCATTTCCAAATTGAAATGTTTATACTTTATCTTCTTCAAATGAAGGGCCCAACTAGGGTACTAGTTCTAGGGATATTTTCCTGACATCTTGGAAGTTGTCCACTTTGTCCTGGCACTTCCTGGAAAGTAGTGAAGCTTTAAAAAAACAATGTTGGGTGGTGTCTCTAATGCATTATTTTGAATTGGACGCAACTAGAGATTTCCATTATGAGTTAGATATGGCATCCACTTGATGCATCTATAGATACATTGTCTAGACTATAGGTTGAAACTCTCGTAGTTCTTTCTTAGCCATAGTTTGAGCTTCATATAATGCATTAAGAACATTGTCTGTCTATTGGATCTTGTCAAATTTTTCTTGCTAATATTGTGGAGCCAAGGTGTTGGCTACATATTTGTTGAGAGATTGGATCTTCACATGTAAGTCCTCCAATGTTTGGTTTCACCTTGAAGTTATTCCCATCCAATCGCTAACCTCTCTGAAGATTTGTGTGTATTCTACAGTCCTTTTATGCAAGGTTTCTCTTTCATTGTTTCCTTCCAAAATGATATTCTCCATTTTCTCTTGTAGCTTCCTAGGTTGTAGTTCAACTTCTCGCTTACTATCCCACAACCGTTGTTGTGTTTGTTTCGTCACTTGGGTGAGAAAAACAAGGGAACTTACAAGTCTAGTGGGCTTGCTAGACAAGACAAAGCTTAGTGCATGAGTTAGATAATCCAAGCACATCAAATAAACAAGGAAATAAACTAAAAACAACTAATGAAATAAAACTAGAATGCATAAGAAACTTTGAACCAAATTCAATCAACTAAATGACCAATATTATGCCCCCAATGGATAACTATATTAGTTGGCAAAACCCCGTAGAGAAAGGAGAACTTATGAATCCCCTCTTCCTCCTTGGGAGGGCTCTTGAGTTCTCTAATGGAGAGCCCTTATTACAATGGTAAAAAAGAAATAAAATGATGAATAAATCAAATCCTATTCCCTCCAAAGGTGAGTGGAATGGCCTATTGGAATGTTGCTAGAATTTTCCAAGGAGAAAAGAGGATTCTCAAGGGAGGATTGAGGCAGCATAACAATACTATGGAAATATTAAATTCTTAGTGCACCCATGGCATACATTTATATCATGTCTTCAAGGCATTATTCAACTAGTTTTTGGTGTGAACAAGGGGCCCTTTAGGGCACCCTTTGGTCCTTGACAAACCACCCATTCAGATTCAGCTCATATCTGAGGGTCAAATCAAGTTGGGAGTTGGTTTGTAAGTGGTTGAGGGGCCAGCAAGAACCATAAATGCACCGTTCACATGAGTGCAGAACGTTTCTCATACACAATCACACATATGGCACATTGTGTGCTCTACGGGCTTCTTTGGCATGTGCACTATGCGCACACAAATTCAGATAATGGCAGATGACAATTTTGATGGTGAACATAATTTGAAAAGAGGCAAATATGCCTGTAAGAAGTGTCAATGACTCATAGGTGTTGATGTTCTAACAAATTCAGAGGTCTTCGACTGGTATGAAACAATTGCAATAGTCACATATTAAGACCCACTGTAACATGAGAGTGTGTTGAAGTCGAATGTTATGGGGTCAACGACATTAGAGAGTGATGATGGTTCTCTCTATGTTGTCCAAGACTCGTCATTGTAAAGGTAATGGGAGTCAAGATACTATCTCCCTTCTGGGAACTATGCTGATGTTGACAGATAGGGAGACATGACTTCAAGAAGTAAAGGGCTTCATTAAATGTGTGGAGACAATATCAGGAACTAATAGGGAACATGGATGAAGTCACAAGGTGGTGAGGCTCAAGACTACCCTTGGTTAGGGGTATGTTTGAAGGACAATTGGAAGCAACCATAAAGTTGTATCTAGTGTCAGGGGAACGACTAGACATGGGGTTAAATTCTGTCAAAGGCATGAAAAAGTGGACAAACTCAGATATCAGGGGTACATGGACTATGGGATACTTGAGGTTTATGGATGATGTTAGATAGTGGATGCCCCAACCAAGGGAAACATGGGTTGCGTTGCCAAAAACTAAAGTCGTCAAGGGTGATGAAAAAAATATAAGTAAATGCTAGAAACAAAGGCTTTTTACAATTTCCAAATAAATAAAGAATAATTTGGGATGAGTGTACGGATACAGAAATAGGTGCCCCAATGCAAGATTGCTTGGCCTGTGAGGTGGCAAGTTGTGTGGAGAACTGGTGAAGGGTGGGGGCATCATGGGTGGGATTCTATATGAGGTAAATGAATGGAGGGAAATTTACAGATGGGAAAATTGATTATGGATGAAATGGAGGGTTAATGATACTGTGGAGGTGTAGTCAAAATAGAACTGAGATGAGATAACCTGGGAGTCCATTGGGAAAGATAGAAAAATGATGAGAAGGAGTATGCATCTTATTCTTGAAAATGCGTAAGACTATTGAGAATCCCATCCCTAGAGAGTGAAAGCAACATGAGTGTCAAAGTGCCAAGGGGGAATATGAATGGGACAACTCATGTGGGGTAGAGTGCTACTAGGTGACAATATTAAAATGCAGCAGAGGTGACAATACTGCAAAGCCGGATGTAGGGAACCTGAAGGTGAATATCGAAGGGTGTGATTGGGAGATGCAATTGATATTCAGAGGGATTGATTACATGCCAGTTTTGATCATATACCTGAAGGGGATGTGCTAGTTTGTGATGACCAAGTACCTGCACACATTAAAACCTAATACCCAACATGAAAAATATCTGAATATAAAGAACATATAATAGTTATTTGATAATTTTGAACATGAGCATGCGTACCTAGACATTATTTGAGGAAAATTCTCCCATGAGGCCGAGTGTATATGGTGACTTGAGGAATGTGACTATGTAGATGGTAGGACCCTGATCATGTGACTATGTAGATGGTAGGACCCTGATCTTGTGGCCGAAGATAGATCAGAAAACAAAGACTATGAGTTCTTGTAACTGAGTATGGAAGTTTGGAAAAGGGGACTATATATGGATGGTGGGCTCATAATTCCACCTCATTTGTACCCGCTGATATAGTGAATTGTTGGAATGGGGGAAGACCCAATTTTAATTCTTCAATAGTGCACCAACAAAACTCTAACTATCGACCCATTTGGCAACACCTACGAAGTAGATGAAGTCTCACCCGAGGTAGAGGCAGGGGTGGTTGTAGGACTCAAATGTATGCAACCTAGCTAGGACACAAATCTGTGATTACTTCATTGTAGCAAAGCACTTAGCAGTTAACATTGATCAGTATTTAACCTCTATTCACATCGCATATCCAAACCCTAATTATAGAACAACACAATATTCTACCAGATATAACACACCTAAGCACTTAGCATATGGAAAAAGATCAGATCTAACATTCATTCACCTTGCCAAGCACTAAGCTATTATACTAGATGAATCATACATAGAGATATTGGCACTAAGAATAAATCACATCACTAACATACAACCATAATGCACAAAGAAACCATAACACATGATATACGTTGTTCACCCTAGTGTAGGGCTACGTCCACCAACTCTTTGTCTTATTTAGTTTCTTCTGTCAATATCCTTATATGCAAAAAGCCTTAGAACCCACTCCACATAGAATAGGAGATCTGCATGCACCTCACCAGATCCTCCTTCCCCAAGCTAGGTTTAAGAACAAATCCTTCTTACTGTCTATACACAATCTTCTTACAATCACTTTCACTTATCTCTGCAAGTTATTAACACATAACATGCACAAAGCATCCACAACTATTCACACTTAGCACATTCTCCTCATTACCCTTAGCACCGCTTACTTACATAGCCTAACTTTCTATTTATACATTACATAATGGGCCCAAACATGGGTAAACCCATGGGCCAACATCCCATACCCGTTACATAAACCCTCATCCCAAAAACTTCCCTAAAAAGGGGCCACGATCTTGCGATATCTGCTTCGACTTTCACTCTGCCTTCGACCAACCTGTCAAAGTCCCAAAAGAGGTCAAACATGACCAAGGATATCCAAAACTTGGTCAAGGGCCAATAGGCCCCCAACACTCACCTGTGACTCGTCCTGAGTCACTCTAGTCTGGCTAACTTTGCCTCAAAATCCTTGAGCTTGGCTCAATCTGCTTCAAACTGTTGTTGTGCCAAGGCCTCCTCCTCAACAAACTCTTGAATAACTTCCTCATTCAAAGGTACTTATAAGCATTGTTCTACCAAAGTAACTATTTGTTCTAGATCTGCTCCTTGACCTTCAATATCCTCAAAAAGTAGGCAAGATTCATCCTAGATTGGTTGGAGCTTCTGAGTCACTTCCATGAATTTTCTTTATATTGCATGGAATTGTTTCTGAGCTGTGTTCTTTTCTTGGGATAATTTCATCCTCTCAACTACTGACAGGAGTTTCAACTATGCTTGTACTGATGTTTCTTGCTTCTTTTCTTCCTAGAGTTGCAATTCTAGTGTCTTCAGTTCAGGGTCCTCAGTAAGGCGCTCATAAGTCTGTTCACTGCGACTACTTAGTTGTTTACATTCCATGGCTAATGATTTGATCCTTTCAACTGTGCTCCAGGCAGTTGCTTATCTCTAGTCTCAAACTTCCTGCAAAGTGCTTGACACTATTTGTAGGTCTAGTTTTGCGACCCTCTATTGAAGCTACTGAATGGCTTCAACAAGCTTCATAACTTGATTTACTACTAGGTCTTCTTCCATATGCTCCAAGCATGTCATAGAAAAAAGTGCTATGTTTACTACTTCTTTAACTCTGACCTGCTCTGCGAGAAACTGTTCTTTCTCATGCTAGATTTGCACTTTATTTTCTTTGAAATTGGTTTAGAGGTCATTCTGTTCCTACTGCGCAACTTGATGTTGCTCTATGATTTCCTCTTGTGCTTGCTTTAGGGACACTATGGTGTGCTCGTTTTCTTATCGCACTCGACGAAGGTGAGCTTCCGTTGCGTCAGCTATTCTACAGAGTTGGGCAGGCTCATCTCCCAACTTTGGTTCTTCTTGTGGCGGGGTCCTAGTGGGCACTGTACGTATGGAATGAAGGTCTTGTTGTACACCTCTTAGCTTTGTCTCAATTATATCATGCATGGATTCTTGTTTGGCTTCAGTTCTCTACAAAATATCTTCCGATGCATCTGATACAACTACGATAATAAAGTTGAAGTCATTGACCGTGAGTATAGTCTGCAACTTCAACTTACTTGCTTTGGAATTCTTCTGTGATGTAGGTTTTGTGGGGGAAACATTTATTTTCTTGGATGTATATACCTCTTCAAGGGGGTTCCTAGGCGGTGCTACTTCTCCTTGCTTCTGCTTGTCTTCTTTGCCTTCTTTTTCTTCTTTGTCCACTTCATCGTCTCCTCCTCCACTAGGTGAATCTGATGTAGTCTCTTCTGATGTGCTGTGTATTTCCTGTACATCTTCCTTCTTTTTCTTCCAACTGCTACTGGGTGCATCATACTCTTCATGAGTAACCACCAGAATTCCAATGAGGTTGGGGTCATACAATGCTGCCTGGTCAACTGGTATAAGGAACTCTATGGGCCATTCCTTAGTGATTTCTTCCAGTTCCTCCTCTATGAGCTTGTAGTAGGATTGAAGCTCTTCTTTAATTTCATCTCCGCGCGCAGTAATATAAATAAAATTCCTATCCACATAGAACTTCATAAGGGGCCTAGACCTGTCCAGGGTATTCAACATCATACGGGGGAAAGCCTCAATATCCCTCTTCAACTGTAGCTAGTAGGTATGGAATACTACATTCGACTGCCATTGTTTCCCCATATCGCTCGAATACCAGAGCGTGGTAAACTTGACATCTAATGGTTTGAACAGTTCAATGTTAGTGAATCCTCTCCAATTGTGTTATGACTGCTTGTATTCCCTTTGGAAGGTACGTAGTGATGAATGTGTAGTTGAATTCCCTCGGGACACTGTCATGAATCACCACACCGGCTAGGGGTGGAATGTAGTCGGGTAGGATGGATGGAATTAGCTTCTCATTTGCCAAGTCATCATGATGCTTGGTTCTTTTCTGGGTCACAACTCAGGATAGTTTAGATCCACGAGAAGTCGATGGGGAGGTTTGCACTGCTTGCATCGACGAGGCTTTGGTTCTTGAAGACATCACCTTCTCGGACATGAGGTCTAATAGAATATATTTGATGACTTTTTCTGATGCGCTAATTTCATCCGACATGTACAGTCGAGATCTGATATCTCAGGTCGATGAACAATACTTAATGTAACATAATGGATGGCGAGGTCTCAATGATCACTACACAAAATAAACTAGTTCTCTATGGGATCGGATAATCACAATTGGCAAAAGTGTTCTCGGTGCAATGCTCGATGAGATAAATAGATATCACCGTAATGGTTTCTTTAAATGGGTCACAAATCCTTATTCAATGCAATTCTATCCATTATGGCACGATCCCAATGGTCCAATGGAAAAATTTTGGGCCATAACTGCTTTCCTAACCATTTGGGAGTGTCGATTGAACGATAATATTGCCTCCAATGGTCATATTTCTCCGCCATGGCGAAGTGCCAATATGTGTTGTACTAATATTCCGACGAAGTTCAAATTCTGGAAACCTTCCTTCTGTGAAGTTCTTTCTGGAGCTTCTTGCAATTTTTCTAACTTTTCCCTCTTCTTACTAAGCTTTCTGGCCTTCTTTCTTGTGATCTGAATCTCTGGTTTCCTCTTTCCATTATCATTCTTATCTCCTCTTGGCATGATAACTTCTCACTGTGGAGGGTATTTCATAGGGTTCAAAGGTAATACTTCTTCTCTTTCTGGGGTAGGTTTTCTACTCTCTTGTACAGATAGGTGTCTCCAGTTTTCCTATGTCCTTTCAACTTCGACATTCATATCTTTGGTCTTTAGTAGCTTTGTCTGGTTCCCTTGTTCTTCCAATAAGTGCGCTATTCTCTTAGCCATAAAATCTCTTAGTTCTTTATTTTTCTGTTCTAGATCCTCCTCTTCTTGTTTCCTTTGTATCTGATCTTTCTCAATCTAGGTTTTGTTAAATTATGTACCAAGGCAAGTGTTTCTCTTCCCTAGGCCCTAAGGGGGAGAAATTGCCGAATATGGGTCTTAGTCAAATTAATTTGTGAGATGCAAATTAAAAGATAACTTTATGATTAAAGTGAGGGTGAGTGAA
>SNQJ01S0032101.1:57724-72420 GCA_010110895.2 Picea sitchensis
CATGATGTTTTCTTTGGAAGTCCTCCAAAGCTTCCCTTCCCAAAGAAAGGCTCTATTAGCTGCTTTAGGATCTGCCGAGACTTGTAATCCAGGTACAATCATGCTTGATACAACTGAATTGAAACCTCATCTCCCTTACCACATAGCATTCTAGATAGTCATGGCTTACACCATGAAAACTTTTACTCGGAACACTTTCCACACTATGGTTGGTGAGGGTGCCTCAACATGCGTAATGTCTTTGGCATGTTGGAAGGCCATTGGCTAGCCCATTTTGTCTCTGTCACCTACTCTTCTTACAACTTTCAATGGTCGTTCGTTCTGAACACATGGCATTATCCCCTCTTTTCCCATGTAGTTAGGAGGGAAAACCATGTGTGTCGAGGTTGAAGTGGTAGATGCATCTCTTGACTACAATATCTTGTTAGCGAGGAGTTGGAACTATGCTATGCAAGTAGTAGTTGCTACAGTTTTCTGGGTCTTGTTGTTTCCACACAAGGGCTAGATCGTGACCATTGATCAGTTGTCTTTCTCCCGTCCTAACCCTTCGTTAGGGGCATTTGTGGTCCCAATGATTTATAACCCTAAACCTAGAGTCATCAACATAGGGGTTGGTTTTCTCTCACCTTTGATGGGTACTTTTGATTACCCACCTCCTCAAGGTGATGCTAAGATAATATCAGACCACCATAAGGTTGCGATTTCACAAGTCTCATCATTTTGCACGACTTACTTCAATGATCGGTGGATTCTTCCTTCCCCATTGGCCATGATGGAAGGTATAGGGCACCATGGTATGTCGATGCCCTTGTCCATGGCAGAAGTGGCATACTCTTTAGCCCAACAAGCTTCCGCCGACCCCGATCCAACTCCTGCACAAGAGTTAGATATAATTCTAGAGTCTATTTGGGCTCAAGGTTCCCTCGCTGATACATATTCTTTAGACCTTTTCTTTCCCATAGATGAAGCAATCAATGAAGCAATGACTAGTCTAGACAAACCTTGGGATGATCTCCATCATAGATCTTACTTCCTCCCAGAGTTAAGTAGAATTGAAGCAGGGGAATTCACCTTGAATATGAATGGAGATAGGTCTTGTCCTATCAATCCTTTGGCTACACATGTTGTTTATGCTGAGGGTAATATGGAAACAATCGCCGAAACTATACCTATAAACATCTCTAGAACCCCTGGCGTCATGGATAATTTTTTCATCAGAGCTGACTTCTTCCCCGAAGAGATTCGAATCTATACAGATTTATTTAAGGAATTATGCGACGTTTTTTCTTGGTCTTACAAGGAAATGCTAGGCATCGATCCAAAAATTGTTGAACACGAAATCATGACTTATCCTGACGCTAATCTGGTTCGGCGGAAGCTTTGTCTGGTTAATCCTAAGACAGCAGTAGCTATTACGGTTGAAGTAGATAAATTGCTCAAGGCAGGTTTTATCTACCCCATCCATTTGACCCAATGGGTGGAAAACCCCGTTGTAGGTTAACAAAAAATAGGGTACGATTCACGTATGTATGGACTTCCGTGATTTGAACAAAGCCTGTCCAAAAGATAATTTCCCCACACCATTTATTGACCAGATAGTTGATGAATGTGCAGGTTATGAGGCCTTTTCTTTCATGGATGGTGTTTTGGGATATAATCAGATACAAATCAAACCCGAAGACCAACACAAAACAACATTCATTTTTCCATGGGGTACATTCACATATCGTAAGATACCTTTTGGTCTAAAAAATGTTGGAGCTACCTTTCAGCGGGCCATGTCTTTTGCTTTCCATGATATCAAACATATTTTTGAGGCCTACTTATATGATTTAGGATCACAACTGCGTAAGAGAACTGATTATCCCATGAATCTTCGACTTATCTTTGAGCGATGTCGCTACTTCCAGATTCACTTGAATCCCAACAAATGCAGTTTTTGTGTGACATCAGGCCATCTGCTAGGTTTCATAGTTTCAAAAATAGGGATCATGGTCAATCCTCTCAAGGTTGAGGTAATAGTTCAGTTGCCTCCGCCACATACAATCCTTCAACTTTAGTGTTTACAGGGAAAGGAAAACTTTTTGCGATGTTTCATTGCAAACTATGCCGAGATCACAAAGGGATTTATGTGTTTACTAAAGAAGGATGTTCCTTTTCACTGGGACGATGTCGCTCAACGCTCCTTCGAAGAGTTGAAACGTGCCCTCACAACTACCCCTCTGCTTGGACCACCCAATTATAACAAAGATTTCTTATTATACTTGGTTGTAGAAGAGTAAACCATCGGCATGGTCTTAGTTCAAGAGGATGATTTTCTCTTAGAATATGTCATTTATTACCTGAGCTGAGGCCTGGTTGGACCGGAACTCAATTATTCTCATATAAAAAAACTTGCGTTAGTAGCATTCCATGCTGTCCAACGGTTCCATCATTACATTTTGTTTCACAAGACCACCATCATTGCCATTGCGAATCCATTTCAATACATGTTGACACAATGGGTAATCGATAGAAAGATCAGTAGATGGATAGTTGTCCTCCATGAATTTGACTTAGATTTCATTTTGGTGAAATCCAAAAAGTCACTAGTCTTTGTGGAACTCATCTCGAAACTTACGGTTGAGTAAGGTGATGTTATGCTCGAAGAGTCACCTATTCAAGGAGACATGTTTTTGATAGCATCTTCGGACCCTTTGTATGGATATATACTTGTCTATATCCAAACTTTGAAGTTCCCCACCTCTGCTTCTCATGATGAGCATCGTCATATATGTCATCAGGCCAAGAACTATCTCATACTCAAAGATACTCTGTGTCGTCGAGGTGTAGATTTCATCCTTCACCGGTGCCTCACTCATGAAGAAGCGAAAATCATGCTTAATGATTTCCATACTAGAGCATGTGGCGGTCATTTGTCTGGGTTGGCAACAACCCAAAATATTTTACAACTCGGTTACTTCTGGCCGACACTAATGAAAGATTGTATCACATTAATCAAGAAGTGTCACCCATGTCAAATCTTCTCATGGAAGATGAGGGCACATCTTTCTCCCATGCTTCCCTTAATCACCGTTGGCCCCTTCACCAAGTGGGGGATTGATTACACTACCTGCAACCCTCCTTCAGTAAGGGGGAATTGTTATATCATCGTAGCAGTAGAATACTTCACCAAGTGAGTCAAAGCTATGCCAACATTCAAATATGATGGCGAGACTTCCACCCTCTCTTTTTTTAACCAGATTATAGCACGATTCGACATCCCGAGAGAGATTGTCACTGAGCATGGTAGTCACTTTCATAACACAATGATGACCGAGTTAAAATCAATGCTTGGGTTGAGGCAAGAAAATTCATCACCCTAATACCCTCAAGTGAATGGTCAAGTGGAAGATGCCAATAAATCTCTTAAGACCATCCCACAACGAACGATCAATTCAGCCAAGTCAAATTGGCATTTGATGTTATACTCGACATTATGAGCCTATCGAACGTCTGTTAAGACTGCAACTAGTTTCTCACCTTTTCAACTCATTTATGGGCTAGAAGCAGTCATTCTCATAGAATGCTAGATCCCATATTTAAAGTTGGCAATACAGTTATTGCCAGACACTTCATGCTTGAAGAGAATTTATTATATCTCAAGCAGTGTCGTGATGTGGCCTTAGCTAAAAAAGCTGACAAACAAAAATTCAAGTGTCAGTATGATCGGTCCATTCATCCTTGGATTTTCTCGAAAGGTGACCTTGTCCTAGTCTATGACACAGATAAGGACCCCCTGGGGGTAGGCAAGTTCTAACCCATGTGGTTCAAAATTTTAATCATAAAAGAGGTTCTAAAAAAGGGTGCTTATCGTCTGGTAGACTTTGAGGGAAATGCTTTGGTAGAACCTAGAAATGGGCTCTACCTCAAGAAGTATTACTCATAGGTAGGTCACCTTGGGTAACATTTTGTAACATATGTATAGTTTTTGTACTATTACTTTTTGGTTTCTTTTGGTTTTATGGATGTGTCATTTTTTATGTTATATTTTTTCACTGTGGCAGATGTCAAGTGAATCCGAGGTATTTGTTGGATTCGCAGAAGGCGCTAGACGACACACTCGGAGGCTTGCCTTCGCAGCTTGGGTAATGTTTACACTTCAGGGCTAGTTACTATCTCCAGGAGGTATATGTTTAGGAGACACCACAAACAATGTCACCGAATACAACGCAGTTATTGAGTTGCTTCATGACGTTTTGTCACTTGGTATCCCTCACCTTCAGGTCTATTTAGAAACTTAGCTGATTGTGTCTCAATTAAATAGAGTCTACCATGTTCATGATCCTATTTTACATTGATGGTTCCTTAGGGTACGTCTCTTAGAATGAATCTTTGATTATATTACATATTTTCATGTTCCTAGGAGATTAAATCAAGTCACAGATACTCTAGCTAATCAAATTTTAGATTGGCATCTCGCACACATATAATAAAGACACACACACGTGCACATGTAAATACATTTTTAAAGAAAATATAATCCAAAAGACATAAAAAGACACAAAAATCCATATACAATATAAAAAATATCAGAGTACATGCGTGGGCACAAGCGCCTAAAAAATACATCCAGTAATAAGTCATGGGGATTATACCCTAAAAAATATACAAGTAGTGCCCTCGACACATGAAAAGTACAACCTAACTAAGGACGGGGCCTATTGGCCTTGTTGTAATGGTCAACGACATTTTCCAAATGCCGAAAAAGTTGGACCCACGTCCATGGTGCCCCCACTACATGAGGCTTCATAGACGGTGAGAGAGCTTCAATCTCTTCCATGGGTACTGTGCTAGTAATCGAGGTAAATTTTCTCTCTACTCGTCTCAAAAATCTCTCAGCCACACTGGCTGGAGGTACTCCTACTGTTGCTGGTCTGTCGACTACGGCTGGGGTGACCTCTGGTGGAGGATGTAACATGTTCCTTGCATAGTCCGCTAGTCGCACTGGCCCCACATCTACACATAATAGACATAGATTTGTCAGATACTTTGGTGTATAAAAAATGATGTATATATAAAACAACATAAAAATTACATATATTTAAAAAAAATAAAAAATTGAAGCAAACTTACCCATCTCTCCTCGCTACTCTCTAGGAGGTACTGATATCTCAGGATCTCTATAGAAGTCAATCCCAGCATAGGGGTAGTCCTCTATGATCAGAATCTATCGCAACCACCAAGAAAAGAACATGTCATCGAAGGCCTCAATGGTCCTCCCTCCCCCCTATCGCGGAAACAACGCTGCCCATTTGCATAATGTAGGGAGAGAGGCCTCATGACCTTGTATAGTCTCTCTAGGACTGAAACTAGGCACTCTCTCAAAGAAGAAAGCACAAAGAATCATCCCAAACATAAAGTTCCTCTGATTCCACATTCAACACTCTGTTAATTTCCTCTTCATACAATCCAGTAAGGTGGTGCTCTAGTCAAATATTTGTGCATTTAAGCACTAAACTGCACAATTCATGTGCACATGGGAAGCCTGATCCAAAGATGTGGACCCAATAATCCGCCCAATGAGAAACGCTATCACTTTTAGTGATAATTTAGAGATCTTTCTTATCGGCAATTGCGAGCTTATTCTATCAGTATCGGCTTCACAATGGAGTCCAATCAACTCCGATATGTTATGAGGCCCAGAAGGAAAGGTATGGAAATCAACTGGTTCCCGTCTCCTCGAGAGGTCAGTCAGGAAGTATATATCCTCTGTTGTTGGAGCCAATGAATGCCCCTCTAGCATAAAGGCCTCTGCATCGGGATGCCAATAATCCACCAAGGAGTTCAGTAGCCTAGGTTGTGCTTCAATGAAAGGACAATGGAAAATTTTTAACAAACCACACTGCAACAATGCAGCAAGAGAATCAGGATCCTCATTGACCAACACATCAATATCCTCATGCTCTCTCTCCCTCCAGTGAACATACATCTTGGAAATGGACAAAGTTCAGGAGGGTTAACTCTTGTTTTTTTATTTTTTTATTTTACACTAAATGGAAGGTCCACGTGGGTTGTAGTACTCACAGTAGCATGTACACTTGGGTTTTCATAAGGTAGCCTACGTGTACACTCATGCTGTCATAAGACAACCCACGTGGATGTAGGGCCGACCTTTTAATTGTCAATGCCCCCCCAAAAATTGAACTTAAATGCATAAAGAAAGAATTAAAATGCAAGAGGGTGTAGTGAGTACTTACTTGGTTGAAGCGAATGGTCATTTCGTCCACTGAAGCTCCTAGAATCAACTCTTTTCACAAAGGGGTAGTTTTGGCTTTTAGTCAATTTCTCAATTAGCAATGGTGATAATGAGCTACCAACTTCTGTTTATAGACTTTTTGGCCTCTTTTTGTCAATTTTTGGACCCTTTTGTAATTTTTTCTAAACTGAAAATGATTTAGTATGGTTTGAGCGTTTTCTTTGGATTGTCACGAGAAGTGTTCTTTGGGTATTGGGAAACTTTTTTGGAGTTTTGGTTCTTTTTGAAGGCCCTTTGGTAAAAAGCTATTCTTTTTCAACTTGTTGCATTTAGAGATAGGATTCCACCTCCATGTTCTTCATCTTGTTGCCTTTTCTGCTTTACGATAGGATCGATCCCACTGAGTTGTGACACAGAATGATCATTGTTGCTTTAGGAGTGTTGTAATTTAGTGGTAGAGCCTACCTTAACATGGATACCCTAGGTAGATCTTGTTTGCATTTTGGTGTCCATGTTGTCACTAACAACTATAGGCCTGAGAGTCCTTACTAGTTTTGAGCCTCATTTGCATGATTCCTTATCACTCTTGAACTCACCCTCGGGACTCCCAAAAATTAATGGGTCTTCTTTTAAGCTCTTTTTAGACTGTCTAAAAGTGAAAAGATTGTCGAGCGATTGAACTTCATGCTCGCTAAACTGAAATTTGAAGTCACGTTTGTCCGACAGTAGTTTACCCCTTTTTCATTTCGGATGGTCAACTATATGAACAAAGGTATACTCTAGGAGACTCAGTTCTCTAGAAGAGTACTCTCAGGTATAATTTTAACCCTTTTTAGGGCCGGAGGGACTAAATTTAAGAAAAAGGAACCCCAACGGAGTCCATAGTGAAGCTCTTTTCAGACTCCCTAAAATTGAAATATTGTCGAGTGACCTTATTCTTTCACACTCATTAAAATGGTCCAAAAGAACATTCCTGACAGAGTCCATAGCTTAGATTGTTTTAGACTCCTTAAAAACGAAAAAATTGTCGAGTGACCTTGTCTTTATGACACTCATTAAAATGGTTTTGAATAGATGTCTGGTCGGTGCTAGTTTACCCCTTTTTCGAACCGACTAAACTATATTCAAAAAATGTACCCCAACGGAGTCTCCTTTTATGTTTTTGCAGACTCTGTAAATATGAAAAACCATCGATCTTACCTTCTCTGGGCTCATTAAAATTACATTGAAGGACGTTACCATTGTGTGTTTTGTTAACCGTATTTGCATACCTGCGTCTTTGGCCTAATGTCGGCTCCATGTTGCTCTCAACTGAGCCATCTGAAGCATGCCTTATACACAAGCCCGGTATCACTTTGCCTTTGCGTCTTGACACCTTTGGCCCCGAGAGGGATTTTTCTTAGTGTCCTTTCTTTGAACAACAGTCTTTTCCTTGCACCTAGAACTAGTATGTTTGTGACACTCATTCCTCCTTTGTAACGTAAAATTCTTTTATTCTTTTTCCAAAATTATTGAAAAAGACAAAAAAAAAACAAATATACCCCAAAAAGAGGAAGGGAAAAGTATTTTCTTTTTATTGGAAGCACAATGAGTCACCCTTGGAAAAAGCACATCCTTCCATTTGTTTGTCAATCCCTAGGATTTAATATGACCTTAGGAAGTTGTTCTCGCTCCGTAGAGATGTGTCCTCCTCCATCTGGTTATTCTTCCAAACATATGGAGAGTTTGCGTTGCCTCCTGCATCGTGAACTTATGTCAACATCATGATGCCTAAGTCTTATCATTTGTCATGCTATTGCCAAGGGAATTTTTTACCAATCTTGAGTTGGCCCCTCTACAATATTGTCTCTTATCCCATGCCCTACCATCCCGAAATTCCAATCAAGTCTTTGTTCAAAATCAATGAAGCCTTTAGTTTGATCATCAAGATTCTCTAGTCCATGCTCAATGAGCCGTTGAAGACCTATGGGTAGTGAAGTCGTACACTCATATTACACTCCTACCCAAGTTTTGAATATTTTGAAGTTGATTCTCGAGCTCTAAAGACCTCATCTCCAACCATCAGGCCTTATCAGCTTCTGGAAGATGGATACTATACATGTATATATTTTTTATTTTGAGATGTATATCCGCTGTGTATTTCTTGTGGCTACACTTTATATAGTTATATGACATGGATATACAGTGTATTTGATTGGTATACATGATTTTATTTCATTCCGAGCATGGGTATGCATGCCTCAGTGAGATAATTGTTATTTTGCAGATGGCACCTCCCGCATTCTGGTCCCTGGGCTCACTGGTTTGTTACAATGATAAATATTGATAATGTATTTTGACCATCATATGATATTCTAACCTCAGACATTAGGGGGCATCTATTATAACCCTAATTTTCATCAGACATGCTTACCTAGCATCAAGCCATCTCATTTTCCTTCTTTGTCAAGCCACTACTGAACATCTCTTCTTGAAAACACCTTTTTTAAGGGCACATGCTAGCTGACCCAATACAGCCTGTGTGTACACTCTAGATGACCCACTATAGCCTACATGTACATGCTAGATAGCCCATTTCATCCCATGTGTACCTACAAAAGCACAAAAAATGGAAAGTTGTTGACGGGACACACAGTTTTGGGTAAGTTAACTAAACCTTTCGACCATGCATGGCCAGTCACTTGACTAAATACCTATCTCCTTCTAGCCTATAAAAGAAGGGTTAGGGGTCCCATTTGAAAGGAGGAAAATCATAATAAAGAAACTCTATCTGAATTAGCATTCCCCTAGCCTCAACGTTTGCAACTATTGTGTGAAGAGAAGCATATATAGAAGCAGTTGGAGCACAGTTGAAGAGGAGCCCAGGACCGGATTCGAGGAGTAGTGCTGACCACATACTGTAAGGTTTACTATTGTGAATATTAATACAAAAAAGAATAATTTTTTCATATCACCATATCATGTGTTCAAATTTTGTATTTAGTTCATGATATTGTCACATCTAACCCAACAATTAGTATATGAAATGCATGTTTCCAGCTCTCTGTTTGTCCATGTATGAATGCAGGTCAACTTTGGGAGGAGGCTTGAAACCAAGGAGTGAGTAAAAGAAAAGGGATTGAAATCAAATGAAGGATTTAAGGTAGAGTTACCTCATCTTGTTTGCACCTTTGTATTGCATGAATGTGGGGTTTTGTTTTGGGAGAATAGAAAAAGAAATAGAGGCCTTTAAATGGTCATTTATGCATGCATGATTAAACACTTAGTGCTAGTCCATAGGAGGGAGTCCCCACCCACAATAGTTACATAGAATACTAAATAATGTACTCTAACCAACACATTTGGTCTTACTAAATTTCGATATGTTATGAAGAAGTTATGACATTTTTACCCGAAACACCTATTTTTTACTAGTTTCAGGACTAGCCACAAACCCTATTTTCCACGTAGTGTAAATTCACAAATAAAATGACCCACAAGATGAAATTTTTACCACATATACTTGGATATTTTTCCACAATGTCATATCAATTTCACGGTATGAATCATTCTATAAAAAAATTTATTGCGAAAATGGTGAGATGACCTGAAAAAAACATACCTTAGAAAGCATCATCAACAGAATTTATCTTTCCTTGAATTCCGGCCTTCTTTTCTTCACTTTCCTCAGAAATTCGGCCTAGATATCCTTTGGTTACCTTATACAGCTATATGTATTCAATATTCTCAAGTGTTTCTTAAATGAGATAGGCTTGCCTCTTATTTATAATCTCCAAGTAGCTTCCTTAAAATCATCTTCTAGGTCACTTTGCCCACTTTCCTTATTTTAGGGTTAACCCACTTCTAATTTGTCCATTAAAATTATTATTGAATTAATTTATTTTGTATTCAATTTGACTTATAGTACACTCATAACTTCACTTTATTATTTACCTTTAAAAATCTCTTAAACCACTTTGACTACTTTGACCTTTTGGGTCTTCTAGATGACATATTAGGGTCCTCCAACTTCGTAAGGCCGTTGTTTTAGGATTAATCCGTAAGTGCGGACACAAACCGATCTCCCTAGATCCACCTGGATCTAGAACAAAACAGGACAGAATAATACTCTTTCCCTAGATCTAGCCTATTGAATGAACTAAGAGACAAGGATCATGGACATACCTTATGAACGCTTTCCTTGGGTCTCTGTTGTTCCAAGATTCACTCCAATGCTCTTGTGCCATTCAGATCAAACAATACAAACCAATCAAAGTAAAGGCAAATCAATATATTCAATAGCTAATCTATACATATGATCAAGGAATTATGTAATAAAGTGATATCATCTTTATGGGAAAGGGACATATTACTGTATTGAATTAATTGAAAGTGAAACTTACAACCTGAGCCTTGATGTTGTAGATCTCCTTTCGATGGCTCCTAGATCTGACACACACACTTGCTCATGCATGAAGAAAATCAACCACTTTTGATGACCTTGCTGGTGTCTCTAGCTGTTGTAGCATCAGTCCTTCATACATGCTTTCAATAATTCTCCAATCAATCTCTTGATAGTTTACTTCTAACCTTTTCCATAATAATTCCCCTCAATATATAGGAGAAAATAGATTAGTTACTTGGATAGGAATGATCCCAAGATATCTGGAATTCCAACACCTGAACAACCATTCAAATGCCAACTCACCCTTGTATAAGATTCCCTTCTAGAAGGCTCGAGAACTTCATATTTTTCCTTCCTTTGGAAGATGTTCGCACCCTGACAGTTGGGTACAGTGAGAACCCCTCGCACCCCAGCTTAATGCAGCCTATGAGAATCAGGCATTCTCGCAGGAAAATATATAGGTAGCCTGCGAACATCCCTTAAAATCCTGATTTCTGGAAGCAGACAAATGTAACTTTTCTTAGGAAAGTGTTCTTAGTGAAGAGCTTGATTTTCCATCATCATAACATCATCACGATGACCAAAATTGTGGATAACAGAATGCCCCCCAAAGTCTGAGATTGGAACCAGTGACAATCGATAGACTTTGTAAGCTGCATGTGTGTGTCAAGAACCAAGAGCACATCTAATCGAAAACCCGCAAACATCCAAGAATTGGCAGAATATCATGTATACCAATTTTTGAGGTAGGCATTCCCATACTCAGATCATAGACTGATGACATCATAAAAAAAGGTCATGGCCACCAATCATACACTGTGGATCCATGCCGTCACAATATATCATAGCCACCTGAATACACTGTGGATCTATGCGACAAATTTTCAATCGAGACGACATAGCCACGAAACATACACAGTGGATCTATGTGTCGCAAATTATACATACTCCATCACAACCTGGATCACTTAAGACAATATCCAGGGTCTTCAATCTCATCGCTCAAAGTATGAATCTAACCATGTGATTACATGTGTTGAAGTCGAACATGGTAGAAACCACTTGATTACCGACCATTGATGTAACCGTTAACAAGTGCGAGGGAAATCACAATTGATGTCAATGACTCCCAAGGTAATAAAGTACAATCCATCGAGTGTGAATAAATGAGTTGAAGTTGAACATCCGACGGAATATTTCGATCAGGGGTCAATGATGTAAACCCACTGTCGAAAGCGAGGAAACTTTCCATTGAGGCATGCAAGCTCCAAGGTACTGAATGATTTCTAAGTCTTGATTCCGGATAATGTGTTGAAGTCGACGGAGCAAAACTCGTCACAGGAGGGCCTTGATGTATCCCCCATCAATGACACAAAATGAGTAACAAAGTTTTAAAGTAAAACAAAGCATGTAGCAATTGGACTTTAGACACAGGGAAGGCTGACACAAAGAGAATGGATAACTGCAGATGGCCGACTCAAATAGAGGTTTCAGACGGACTTCTCTTGAACATATGAACGACATGACCAATGATTTCTCAGCATTGACTCAAATATGACACATGGAAAGACCTTGATATCAAATCGAATGAGAGACAAATGGATTACCCAAACCGGCTTCGAATGATGAATAGGGCGTGTCATGTTCAAGAGCGACACTTATTGCCAATCAATACAAAGATGAAACATATCCCTTTCCTAAATTTTCCCCCACCATTTCTGGCAAGTACCTCTTTATTTTTACGTAAGATTGAAGAGGATCACATATGCTTGTTGATTTAATCTCATCCTTCGGATGAGTCCCTTGGAGTATTTTTAACGAACCCTAGGAAGGAGTGGTTCGGTTCCATCACGGGTCTGTCAATGTTTGTTTAACGAGTCCAGAGATAGTAAACTCAAAGGTTTTTCAAGATTATAGAGTTTGGAAAAACACTTAAAAGAGAACTCTCTCAGTTCCTTTTTCGTACAATAGTCCAACGAGACCGAAAAAGGGTTAAACTATCGCTCGAAGGACGCATACTTCAAATACTTTATCGAGCGTGAAAATAGCAATATCGCTCGGCGATCTTTTCATATTTAGAGAGTCTGAAAAGAGCTTAAAGAAAACTCTAGGGGGGTTCCTTTTTCGTATAACCACAACGAGCTCGAAAAAGAGATAAAACGACGCTCGATCATGTTCTTATGTTTTTCACAAGCGCAAGAACGGACAAAAGGCGCTCGAGGTTTTATGTCAAAACCATAGAAAACAATCAAAATCACACCACATCGTAGAAAAATTATGTCCATAATCATCCATGTTTTTTACCTGCAAGTCATTTCACTCATTTTCACATTAGTGATTAGGGTTAAATAATAAATAAACATAAAAAACCCACTTTTGATATAGTAAAAAGTAATTAAAATGAGTCAAAAACCAAATTTACCATATCATTTCACACTTTTACAATTTAGTTCCAAAAACCCTCATTTTACCCTCTACATTCGACGTCGATTTCTGGGAGATACGGGTGATCATTTGACGAGCCGTCAGCATCATTTTGGTAAGTTCTCAATTCCTGATCTTTTCATGGTTCAAAATTATGATTTCATTGGTTAAAAGTTCAGTTTTAAATTAGTTTTTTGAACCCTATTCAAGTGGAGGCATTCTCCCAGGTGGCCCATACGGGACCTGCGAGAATGACTCATTCTCGCAGGTGGGCCTTAATCCGCCTGCGAGAAGTTTGAACTGTGCATAGTAGAGAACCTGCGAACAATGCAGAATTCAAAAATTTATGCAATGTTTAGCCAATAGAAAAAATTTATTTCATAAATAAGATCATTAACCATGTTTGTATGTTTCTTATGTAGGTAAATAGCCACAACCATGGTGCTAGAGTGGTGGGAACGAGAGCACAAGGAGGATAACGCCAATGCCGAAAACCATCCTCCCACCATAGCTGCACTAAGAGACTGTGGTCTCTTGAAATACTTTTGTATCCCAGGCATGAGAGCCCAAGTTCGATTATTGGAATACCTAGTCTGAATGTGGGATCCGGACCAACAATTTTTCATTGTGTGAGCTCATACATTGACTATTGACCTCGAGGACATCTATTTCTTGACTGGATTATCCAGGCGTGGGTCCTATGTCAGTCTGACCGACAACAAAGCAGGGGGTTTAAAAATGAGTGAATATTGCAACCAGTATTGTGTACCTGAGGCCGAAAGAAAGAAAGGGAAAGTGGCAGTCTGGGGAGTAACTGACTTAACTCTCCACACTATTCTCTTTACCATTGCTCAGATGGCAGGAAGTGTCACTCAACATATGGCTTTATAGATCTATTTCCAGTACGCCATCGAGTGTACTGAGCCCCGGGTATTTAACTGGGTTGATGCAGTATTACGCAATATCAAGAAACAGTTGACTAAGTGCAGGCATGGAGATTTGAAACAATTTGGATATGGGTCTTTGTTAGTGTCCTTCTTCCTAGAGAGGGTCCCTGTGCTTTGATTACAGGCCGAGTGGCACTTTCTGGGTCCTAGGGATCCGAGGATGTTGTGGTGGTGTCGGCTCATGGCCCGACATGTGGCAGGACCTATCTTCAAATATGACGATATTTTCTTTGACTGGTTGCAGAACCAGATGTTGATGGTGGACTACTACGCATATGGCAGGCTGGATTTCTGAGGAGATCCAGATCTAGCACTTCCTGAGGATGCTCAGTGGGGAGACCTCGGTAAGAAGTACATGGATTTTTTGTTTTTAAATGTTTTTGAATTTTTATTATATTTAAATGTTTTTGTTTTATAGATTTACCCGAAGACTAACACCAAATACTTGTTGATAACACAGACGTTGGACCATATAGACTTGCTGGCAGTTCCCCTATCCAACGATGAGGAGAAGCAGCAATAGTATTACCACAGTATTTTGAGGATTACCAGGTCATGGAGCAAACGTTAGAGGGTCTGATGGCAGACGTTCCATATATGACTCTGGAAGAGATTCCATGACGCAATCAACGTCACACTGTGGGGGTTTCTGCATCTATGGGTCGACTGCTCCGCAGAGTTGCTAGGACATTAGTGTGTTATC
>SNQJ01S0032101.1:75532-112966 GCA_010110895.2 Picea sitchensis
CCTGTTGGTTGTCAGACCCCTCCCCCTAAAACACTTATTGCCTTTACCTTCCACTTCCATCCACCCGCCACTCACCTCTTTCCATGTGTCTCACACTCCCTGTCACCCTCCCACCACAGATGATTGTTCACTCTCCCTACCACTGAGTTAGTGCTTCTCCTCGCACTTTCCTCCACATTTCATTCCCACACACTTGTCCCCCCATTTTCCCAGGTGTCTTGTACCCTTTCCTGTCATCCCTCTTTCCTTCATCCACCTCATCCTTCCCCATGTCTTCCACCTATAACTTGTCTTAGTGTAGTGCATGCACCTTCCGATTCCTGCACTATTCCATCCACCTTCCATCCATCATATCTATCTACATTCTCATCTCTCATTTCACCTGCTCCATCAAATCCCCACCCATTCTCATCGGTGGGTCCTCTTATAGTAGTCCGACAGAGTAGCAGACAACCGACACAAGTATGCCATGACTCCCAGGAGCAGAGTTGACCAGAGTCTTTCCAAATCCTGAGAATCAGTTAAAGAAAATGCGGAAGGTGGGTGAGACATCGTCTCCTCCCTTAAATGGAAAACTGGAAAAGACAAGCGCAGAGGTGACTGTCAGTCCTTTCTGACAAATATCATGTCCATCAGAAGATTGCATGGGTAGTCTACCCAATGTTTGCATGCATAGCCTGACAAGGAAGCTCCTCAACATCAATAATTGATTTCATGAAATGATCGTGTCTCAGACATCTAAGGGAGTATGAGTATATGTAGGTATTTTTGCCATTTTTTTGTGGGTATCGTTGGTAGATCTAAGCTCCCTGTTGTATAGTTTTAATGAAGAACTATTTTTCCCTGGTTATGTATCTATATGTGAAATCTCTTGTCTAATGACAGTCAACTTCTTCTTCCATCTGGTTTCTATATAATGTTGAAAGCGTTTATTATTGACTAAGTCACTTGAAGCATTGTGACAGTGTTCTATAATTTTTTTATGGTAACACAGTCATGATTTCTTTCAATGTTCTTATGTTTAAATTCTTCCTCTTTGGGCTGTTGGAAGCTTGATGCTCACAACAAACCTTTGCACTTTCTCATATATGTCTTCCTTCTTCTCACCTTTACTGCAACCTACTAACTTAAGTTATATTAAGACCTCACCTATCCATGCATAGCCTTAGTCCAGAATTCTGAGTTAAAATGACATTGCATTTAGTTTACTTCCAGTTGATCACCCCTTTTATAAACCAATCGTGACATAAAACTGATGGGCATCGAGCTCTGCTCCTGCTGCAATCCATTAGTGACTTCTAACACCAACATTTCTGGCACTGTTTCTGGGGATGAAGTTGAATATTTTCCCCGGAATTGAATGACATTGAGTCTCTGATTCTGAAGGTGCATCAGGTATCATAGCCCTTCAAGACTTCTACTATGCACCTGGAAACTCCATTGTGACGACTCCACTGAGGAAAACCTGATGTTTTAGTCATGGCTTCCAGAGGCAGACACATGAGGTCTACCTCGCAACTGCCCTTGGCGACACCTAAAGTAGATCCAGAGAAGATTATCAGAAAGGGCAAGGCCCACAGAGAAGGAGCTTCTACTATTGAACCAGGTATTTCTGATAATTTTCCATATCCTTCTCTAGAAACTCCATTTTTTGCTTCTCATTTCCTTGTCATACCTTTTGCTGGAGTTTCTAGAAATCTAAATTTCGGGAGTGTTCCTATTGAGTTTTCCCCTCCCGATCTGGGATTAGAGGGAGAAATTATTTTCACTCCTATCTCCCCTCAGACCGTACCTAGGTATAGACCTAGGAACTTTGGATATTTTCCTACCCCAGGTTTTAACACCCCTCCTCCTATTACTATTGATACTACTGTATCCACACCAAGATCTTCTCCCTTGAGCCCTATATTTTCCCCTATCCGAACACCTTCTCCTCCTAGTTCTCCTCCACCTAATATCCCTATGGCAGGAGAAAATCCCTCCATGACCAGGATGGAGGCCATTATAGCTGCTAGGTATGCTCCCCTTGTGTTACCTTTGCCTCTCAATGCCATTCTAGTAGATGGATACCTTAAGAAGCTGCCAAGGTTTACATGCGAAGGGGACATAACTATGGAAGAACACCTTGAAGCCTTTTACAGTTTCACAGATCATCATGTCATCATGCATGTAGACATATGGATGAGGATTTTTTTTCATAGCATTGAAGGTGAGGCTAGGAAGTGGTTTAGGGCCCTGCCTCCTAGATCCATTGATGGGATAGAGTCTTTGGATAACACCTTCTTGAGATAGTGGGGAGATAAGAAAGGCTTCATGTATTACATGAAAGAGTTCAGGTCTTTGAAGAGAAAGGAAGGAGAGTCTATCTCTGACTTCTCTAAGAGGTTCAATAAGATGTACAATAAGATCGTTGTTCAGATAAATCCCTCAGAAGATTCAACCAAAATTACTTATGCCAATGCTTTTGACCCAGATTTTTTCATTTTGTTGAGGGAAAGATGAGCCACTTCCCTGGCTCACATGCAGGACTCGACTGTGGAAGTTGAGTCGAATATATTGGCTATTGATCGACTAAGAAATAAATATGATAGAGACATACCTATAAAGAGATCCGAAGCCTCCACATCCAGTTATTCTACAACTTACCCTCAAGTGTATGAATTGACAAAGATGGTAAAGAATCTGTCTACAGAAGTGGTGAAAATGAAAGCGGAGGGAAAGAAGACTTACTGAAATCCTCAGAACATTGATAATGGAGGAAATTTTAGGAGGCCAAACAACAATTTTCCACAGATTATGCCAAGGGAACAAAGATTCAGAGATAGGGATGATCAGAGGACTCAAACCCCTCTCCAAAATAACCTAGTTGATGATGAGGGAGGAGAGGAGATAGATGAGCTTGGTCCTGAAATTCATTGTATTGAAGACACCTCCCCTTTGCCCCATCTGACTCAATCTGCATATGAAGAATCCCTCATGAACAGTCAAATCAATGAATTGTGTAAAGGGGAGAAGGCTAAATCCAACACTACTCCTAACAGATATAACCTCAGGTCAAATAAGAACGAAGGGAATTATGACATCCTTGATCAACCCCTCATAGAAAAAAGGCCTGCTAAGCCTACAACACTCACTACCAAGGAGAAGAAAACTCAGAAAATTTTGTCAACAACCAAATACCCTGTCCTTGAGGTAAGGGAAATTCCTAAGCCTCCTTCCTCCTTTAGTTTTGAGCAGGAAATTCAAAAAATTAGAATTTCTCTACCCCTCTCAGAACTAGTTAAAAATGAAGATTTCAAAAGGTCCCTCTCCAAACTATTGCAGTCAAATCCACCTCAACTTACCACAGACTCAGTAAATCTCCAATATGAAAAGTCAACGGTCATCCTAGGTCCCATGGTAGAAGACAGAGTTGATCCATCCCCTCCCTTCTACACATCACTGAATATACACAATAAGGTGTTGCATAAATTCCTGATGGATTCAGGGGCTTCCCATAACCTCATGTCAAAAATAGTCATGGAAGAATTGGGACTGGAAGTAACAAAGGCCTATCATGATTTGTACTCTTTTGATTCAAGAAGGGTGCAATTTCTTGGAGTCATCAGAGACCTAGTGGTGTCCTTATTTCAGCTGCCAATGAAGAGTGTGGTCATGGACATTGTGGTATGTTCCCCCCAAGTTTGGCATATTGTTGTCAAGATCTTGGATTAAAAATATTGGAGGAACATTACATATGGACCTCACAAATGCCACTATTCCAGTCTTTGGAGAGCACATAACATTGTACAGAGAGGCGCAGTTGGCTTACATTGTTAGTGACGAAGTAGACCCCACTAACCATCCTATGTTTTCACTTGACATGGATTTGGATTCTAGTTTTTTTCATCTCACTGATACTCCTGAAGCCCCACTTGAAATAAAAAAGAAGCCCATTTATTGTCATGAAATACATCCTCGAACTACCTCTCTGTGGAATATGTTCTTCGATGGAGCCTCTTCTAGTGAAGGTGTTGGTGCTGGAGTGGTTTTTGTGTCACCTTGTCAGGAAACCATATCCATGTCATACAATATAGAGTTTGAAACTACCAATAATGTGGCAGAATATGAAGCTATTTTTTTAGGTTTAAGGGTTACAAAGGAAATGGGGATTCAAGAGGTAACAGTGTCAGAAATGTTAATCAGGCTAAACATCCTCGGCTCAAAAGTTATAAGAATGAGGTGTGATACCTAATTGATAATTTCTTCTTGGATTTCAACATCTCTTTTATTCCAAGAGAAGAAAATACTTTGGTCGATTCCCTAGATGTCTCAGCTAGCCAGTTTAGGATCCCTCTGCCACCTAAGATCAAATATGATGTTGAGATAATATATAGGCCATCTGTATCGAACAATATCAAGCAATGGAAGGTGTTCAAGGACAATATTGAAATCAGAATATTTATTGAGTTTGTTGATGAATTCTATGTATTACATATTGATCAGGATCGTGATCGTGAAGGTGACCCTACCCTGGGGTATTTTTAATTAAAATTGCTAATCACCATATTGTTCAGTTTCCTAGCAATCACATTCAAAAGGGACTAGTTCCTTTAGAAATATTGTTCGATGGGAATGATGTGATAGTGAAGGGTAATGCTTCAAATGGGGAGGCTGATGTAACTGAATGCAATATTGGCATAGAGGAGGATCCTAAGTTTGTCAAGTTTTCAAGTAGCCTGTCAGGGGAGCAGAGAGCCGAGTACGTTGAGTTATTAAAATAGTTTGATGATGTGTTTGCCTGGACTTATAAAGACCTCAAGACATATGAAACATTTGTCATTGAGCATAATATCCCACTAAAATAAGAGGCTAAGCCATTCAAGTAGAAGCTAAGACATATTAATCCAATGTTGTTTCCTGTCATGGAGACTTCATGACTTCTTCTATTCTTTTCACTTCTTCAAGATGAATTTTTAATGTGATTATTTCTTCGTCAAGTCCTTTCTCTTCTTGACGAAACTCTACCTCAAGTTGGTTTAGATTTTTAGTTCTTTCCTTAAGATGATCTGTTAATATCTTCTTTCTCATTTTTTCTTCTTCCTTTTGTGCAGCTATGTTGGTTTCCAAACATTGCTTTTCATATTCAAGATTTCCTTCGATCTTTCTGGCTTCTTCTAGCTAAGTTCTTAANGTTCTTTCCTTAAGATGATCTGTTAATATCTTCTTTCTCATTTTTTCTTCTTCCTTTTGTGCAGCTATGTTGGTTTCCAAACATTGCTTTTCATATTCAAGATTTCCTTCGATCTTTCTGGCTTCTTCTAGCTAAGTTCTTAATTTCTTAATGACATGTTGGGATTCTTCAAAAATCTGAACACTTTCCTTTTGTTTCATCAATTATTTCTTGAGTCAATTGTTTTCTTCTCTTAGTTCATCTAAAGAACTATTCAATTATTCTTTATAATTGCCTTCCTTTTTAATCAATTTTTCTGTCTCATTTACTTCATGGAATTTTATTTCAAGATGTCCAAATTTTTCACAGTTAAAACAAAACAACATACCTTTGGTGATTATGTACTCTTCATCTTTTGAATCTGATTGACATGGTGAACATAATTCTTCTTGATTTGTATCTACATCTTCTTTGACATTTTATGAATCTGTGATGGGTGAAGAATATATGTCATGTAACTTATCCCAAAGTTCTTTTGTTGATGAACATTTACCAACCTTTTCTCTTACCATATTAGGTAATCCTTCCCAGATGAAATCCATTGCTATTTTGTTATTCTTCCTCAATTCCTTCTTGGCTGCAGTCTTTTCCCTTTTTGAACTATCATATCCTGTAACAACTGATAGCTAAATATAATGTCCTTGTGCCTATAAAAATAATTTTGTCCTTATGCTCCACATCTCATACTTAAAACCATTCCGACCATTAAACATTGGTACTCCATTCTCAAAATAATCCATGATCACCTTCCAGTGGTTAAACTGTTTCCTGAAGGAACCTTCTCTGATACCAATTGTTGGATTACTGAGAGGGGGGGTGAATCAATAAAAGATAAATTTATTCCTTTTTAACCATATAATCCAAGTGTTCTATCAATGTATCATTATCATCCAATAATTGCAGAGTAAATAATCAATAAACAAATGAAAAATTATACACATACACAGTACACCAGTGTTTTACGTGGAAACCCAAAGTAGGAGAAAACCACATAATGCTTTATCTTATATGTATTGAAGAATTACATTCATTGGAAGCACCAAATTCCTTTGTTTTCCAGCTGCAGCTGGAAGGAGGCTCCAACCCCCTAGTTTCTCAGGCTACAACCTGAGGGAATATCCAACTCCCCAATTTTCTATCTACCACCATGATGCAGGAGAATCATAGAAAGCCAAAGAACGCACCTAGTCAAAGGAACAACTGAACATGCGGATGCAAAAAAAGGACACATTTTTATGAACGTTTTGAATTTTGAAATCTGAAGCATTAATGTAATAGCTAGGAGAAGCGTACTTGCATTTATGTCTTGTTGATATGAAAAGATCTGGAGGAATTACTCTCATTTGTCAGATGTAATAGACATTTAAGTTTGTTAATGTAAAGTAGATAGATATGAATTTTAGATTATACAGTTTAGAAGCGTAGGAGGGAAAACAGATATAGACACCCTCACCCTTGTATTATTGTAAATTTTGATGATCATTCATAATTTAGAGAGATGTAGAGTTGTAACAGAGAGTTGTAGAGAAGAACCCATGTATAGGATAATTTGAGTTAATATATGAAGCTTTGAATCAGTTTTTATGGTGTTATGATGCTTACTATTTAGATTTGTTGAATGGTATGTTTACAGTTGATTTGTTTCTCTATTATGAATTTGTTTCAATGATGTGTTATGTGTGATTTCATGTTGAATGTATGAAGTATGAGAAAGGAGAAGAATGAGTTTCAATTGTTTCTTTTCCTGAGCATTCCTGCAAGGAGTGTAGTGAACGTCTGCAAGGTGTGCATTGACGAGGGTCTGAGTTTTATCTCAGAAAGCTCAGGAGAGATACCATTGTTCTCATACCAGCTAAAGTGCAGGTGAATCATAGAGCCATGCAAGGTGTGCGCATGCCAATTGAATCCTTGGATTTTATAAATCCATAAGGAAGGTTGAAGGACCACTATTGCAAAGAGTGCACAGGGTTAAAGACTCAAATAACCAAAGGTTATTTGGAGGTTTTCCGCAAGGAGTGCGAGTAGGGATCCTTTTGGGAAGCTGGAGTTTGCAAGTGAAAGATCAGGAAGTATAACACCTTTGAATTTTTCAAAGGGAGACAAATATTGAAATCGTGCCATAGAATTTAAGTTCAGGAGGGAGAACACCAAGTCATTTGGATAGGAGTCATTGAGGAGTGCATCTGATGGTCAGAATTCTCCATGGAGAACTCGTGAAATCGCAAGGACCGTAGGATCTAGAGGAGCTGTAAGGTGGTTAGGAGTTGGAAAAATCTGCCACCCTGCCATCAAGAATCAATGTGGACTGTTGATCGTGGTCAGTTTGAGCCGTCAGATCATTTCATGGATTCATGACTCATAAGTTTGGAGTGCAAGACAAAATCCTTGGTCACGCAAAATCCTGAATCACGAAAGGGATTATCAGGTGTGGGATTTCGACATTTCGGTAATTCGGGGTTCGACATTCCGAAAATTTCGATGACAAGGAACCGAGACCCTTTGCATTGAAAATCCCGAAGTCACGAAACACAACATGCCTTTGGTGTGGGATTTTAGCATTTCGAATTTCTGGAGTTCGGGAAGTAGAGGAGGTAGTGACTTTGGAATCGAGATTTTCAAGCTCCCATTTTGCAAAATCTCAAAGAGGGAAAGGGAAGATTCCAAAAAAGTCGAGGGATAATAACATTGGGAACCAATCGGGTTTTTGAGGTTTTGGGACTCAAGAGGTAGAGTTGCATGGTCAATCAAACTCCTAAAATCACAAAGAGAGAAATGATGAAAAGGTGGGTCCCAAGTCTCAGTCATAGGGTACATGCGGTGGAAGTAAAATGAGGGGTCAAGCTTCAGCAAAAATCCTAAAAGGCCATCGATCTCGCATTCCAAGGGACGTTGAGCCCATTTCGGCATTCCAAAATTTCAAAGTTCAGGGAATCATAAGGGAAGAGGAACAATTATTGGTTGTTCGCTCAAAATCCCAAAACCCGAAGTCCTTTTTGGTTTAACAAAGGGTTTCATTAACCCTTGACATGGTTTTAGTGAAGATCCTGAGTGGATCTCAGCCCGAGGACAGGGGGTTTGCATCAAAGTGGCATCAGAGCTTAGAACAAATTCTTTTCTTTCTGTAGCAAAGAGAAAAGAGGAAAATTTCTTAGCCATGCTGCCGAGAAGAAGAGATAGGCCAATGCCTGATCCAACAGTTGAAAGAGAAATGTGTGAGTTACGTGCTAGACTTGATGTTATGGATACAACACAGAGGCGCACAGTCGACGCTAGTAATATCAGCGAAGTTGAAAGTGAAAATGAAGATGGAAACAAAGGAGAATAAGTTGCAGTCAAAGATGCTATAGATGAACTCCTATTCAGGGTTGTTGCAAGGATAGGTGCCAGAGCAAAAATGGAGATTCCCATGTATGAGGGAAACTTAGATTTTGAAGAACTTCTAGACTAGATTAGATATCTAGACAAATAATTCAACTATGAGGATGTCGAGGAAGATAAGAAAGTCAAACATGCCATTACTAGACTTAAAGGGCATGCAACACTGTGGTGGGATGAACTGCAGGCTAACAGACGTTGCAAAGGCAAGAAGAAAATCAAAAGCTGGGATAGAATGGTTGCAAAGATGAAATCCAAATTTATACCCAAGGATTATCAAATCACTCTATTTTAGAGGATGCAAAATTTGAGATAGAATTTGATGTTAGTGAAGGAATACACTGAAGAATTCTACAAGATAAACATCAGAGCAGGGCATTAGGAAAATGACGATGAAAAAGTTGCCAGGTACATGAATGGTCTAAGATGAGATGGGCATGATGACCATCTAAAATGTGGAAGATGCTTATCAGATAGCTCTAAAAGCTGAAGAGAAGTTGAGCTGGAAGCAAGGTCAAAGAGGCCAAGGTAGAAGTCAAGCCGGAGGAAAACCAATTTCCCAAGACAGAACTCAGAGACATAAAGAAGAGGGAAAGAAACCTCAAACTCAATCTGAGAGAGGAGGAAGTTCACAAGGAAGGTAGTATGATGATAGAAATATTTTTCCTCGATCTAGAGAAAGAGGAAGAGGTAGAGGAGATGAAGTGAAATGCTTCATCTATGGAAGAACCAGACACAAATCCTACGAGTGTCCAAGTAGGAAGAAATATGGTGGTGAAAATCGCATTGCCGAAGCTCAAGGACAGAATGTTGAGGTAGAGGACGCTGAGGGTAGAAGATATTTGATGATGAGGAAAGTTCTCTTGAAGCCGAAGAAGGAGGTAGAGAACCCAAACCAAAGAAACAGTCTGTTTCAGACTGCTTGCAAAACTAAGGATAGACTATGCAAGGTCATAGTGGACAATGGTAGCACAAACAATCTCGTATCCACAAAGATGGTAGAAAAGCTGGAGCTGGAGACTGTTGTACATCCAATCCCATACAGAGTTTCGTGGATACAAAAAGGACATCAGGTAAATGCCACTAAACAATGTTTAGTTGAATTCAAAATAGGAGGATATAAAGATGAAATATTATGTGATGTCATTCCCATGGATGTTTGTCATCTATTGTTGGGTAGACCATGGCAATATGACAGAAACATAGTTCATGATGGGAGAAAGAACACGTACACCCTGGAGAAAAATGGTAGGACTCACATGTTGCTGCCAATTAAGGATAAAGAGGTGAAAATAGAGATGAGAAACACTGTACTTCTCATGAATGGGAAGGAGCTTCTTCAGGAGGTTAAGAAGAAGGAAGACACACAATTTATTGTGGTTAGGAAGCCCAGGATTTTTTTGACTAGTACGAGGATAGATGATTTACCAGAAGAAATCCAGGAGTTGCTGGGAGAGTTTGTTGATATAGTAGTGGACGAACTACCTTGTTCCTTGCCACCTATCAGGAGTATAAGTCATCATATCGATCTTATACCTGGAGCCAGTTTTCCGAACAAAGAAGCATATCGGTTGACACCACAGGAAAATGAAGAAGTTAAGAGGCAGGTCCAGAACTTAATGGAAAAAGGATTGATTCGAGAAAGCTTGAGTCCATGTGTTGTTCCGACAGTGCTCTGCCCAAAGAAATATGGAGTCTATATAATGTTCACAGACTCAAGGGAAATCAATAATATTACCATCAGATATAGATTTCCATTGCCAAGGATGGATAACTTGATGGATTGCTTGAGTGGAGCAAAGGTTTTTTCAAAGATTTGAAAAGTGGGTATCATCAAATTCGAATGAGAGAAGGTGATGAATGGAAGACAAAATTCAAGATGAATGAGGGGCTATATGAATGGCTTTTCATGCCATTTTCCTAACGAATGCGCTCAGTGCTTTCATGAGGTTGATGAACGAAGTCCTGAAGGATTTCATTGGGAAATTCGTCATTGTATATCTTGACGATATATTAATTTTCAGCAAAACAAAAGAAGAACACTTAAAGCATATAATTGCAGTAATGAGGAGATTGTAGCAAGAGAAATTGTTGATTAATATGAAGAAATCGTCATTCATGAGAACATAACTCGTTTATTTGGGTTTTGTTATCTCTGCAAATGAATTAAAAATGGATCCAGAAAAGATAAAGGCGATTAAGAATTGGCCATCGCTAAAGAGCGTGGTTGAAGTTCGAAGCTTCCATGGTTTGGCTAGATTCTATAGGAGATTCATCCAAAAATTCAGTGGAATTAGTGCACCAATGATAAATACGGTGAAGAAAAGACATAAATATTTTCATTGGATGGAGGAAGCAGAGAAGAGTTTCAATTTGCTAAAGAAGAAGAACACTGAGCAACCAATTCTGGTTTTGCCAGATTTCAGCAAAACATTCCAGGTCAGGTGTGACGCGAGTGGATTTGAAATTGGAGCGGTCTTGAGCCAAGATGATAGGTCGGTCATGTACTTCAGTGAAAAACTAAATGAAGCGAAGGTTAAGTACTCCACATATGAAAAAGAATTCTATGCAGTCATACACGCACTGAAGAAATGGAGACATTATTTGGTTCCCAAGGAGTTTGTTTTGTACAATGATAATCATGCTTTACAATTCATGACTCGACAGGAGAAGTTAAACCAAAAACATGCTAAATGGGTTGAATACATGCATAATTTTACTTTTGTGATTAAGCATATTTCTGGAATTGCTAACAAAGTTGTTGATGCTTTGAGAAGGAAATGTTTTCTTATGCAGGAATTCAGAGTCAATACTTTGGGTTTTGATAAACTCAAAGAAATGTACAGGGATGACCTAGATTTTAAAGAGACATATGAGGCATATGAGAATCCAATTCTCAGGGACAGAAGCCAATGGACTGAATACATGATCTAGGATGAATTATTGTTCAGGGGAAATCAACTATGTATTCTGAAATGCTCCATGAGGGAGAATTTGTTGAAGTAAAAACACAATGGAGGATTAGCCAAACATTTCAGTCATGACAAGACATTCTTAAAGTTGAATGGCTCATATTTTTGGCCAAGGATGAGGACAGATGTTAAGAAATTTGTGGACAAGTGAAGAATTTGTCAGCACACGGAGGGAAAAAGGAAGAACACAGGGTTATACCAACCATTACCCATACCTGAAAGGTCTTGGGATGCAGTGAGCATGGATTTCATATTAGGACTGCCAAGGACATAGAGAGGATATGATTCAATCTTTGTGGTAGTCGACAGATTTTCAAAAATGGCACATTTCATACCATGCTAGAAAACCAGTGACACGACTCATATTGCAAACCTATTTTTCAAGGAAGTCGTCAGACTTCACGGCTTGCCAAAGAGTATTGTTTCTGATCGAGATACCAAGTTCGTAGAGAATTTCTGGGGGACCTTATGGAAGAAGTTGGGGACAAGTTTGTCTTTTAGATCAGTATATCATCCTCATACAGATGGACAAACAGATGTCATGAACATGAACTTGGGAGATTTGTTAAGAAGCTTAGTGACTGAACACCACAGTCAATGGGATCACATTCTGCCATAGGTGAAATTCACTTACATTGATTCACTCAATATAAGAATAGGGAAGAGTCCATTCCAGATTGTATATGGAATGAAACCAAGGGGAGTTTCTGAATTGAAAGATTCAGAACAAAATGAATTCAGGAGTGCTAGTGCAGAGGACTTTGTAGAGGGAATGAAGGAGATTCATAGCTGAGTCAAGTAGCAATTGCAGAGTTCAGGTCAAGAGTACAAGCAGAGAGTAGATCAACACAGGAGAGAACTTCAATTTGAAGTTGGTGATTTGATTCTTGTGCATCTGAGGAAGGAGAGGTTTCCAAGGGGAACATATAATAAGATGAATATGAAAAATATTGGACCGTGCAATGTCATAAGGAAATTTGGGGCAAACACATATGAGATTGAATTACCCGATGGGCTCGGAATCTCACTGATATTCAATGTTGTAGATTTGTACCCTTACAGAGCCGAAGAAGTAGGAACAGAGGAGGAACATAAACAAATTCAATGGACAAAACAAATTACTGTAGCTGTAGAGCCACAAATGTAAATCATAATTGACAAAAGGGTTAGCAAAATGACCAGGAGAAAAGAGTATTTTGAATACTTGATCAAATGGAAGGGACATCCAGTTGAATATGCGAGTTGGGATGATGAAGAAGCAATTAATAGGCATGGACAGACTGTGCAAGAGCTCATGAAAATTTTCAAGAGAGGGAGTATGATGCAGGAGAATCATAGAAAGCCAAAGCACATGCCTAGTCAAAGGAACAACTGAACGCACAGATGAAAAAAAGGACACATTTTTATGAAAATGTTTTGAATTTTGAAATCTGAGGAATTAATGTAATAGCTAGGAGAAGCGTACTTGTATTTATGTCTTGGAGATATGAACAAATCTAGAGGAATTATTCTCATCTTTCAGATGTAATAGGAATTTAAGTTCGTTAATGTAAAGTAGGTAGATATGGATGTTAGATTAGACAGTTTAGAAGCATAGGAGGGAAAATGGATATAGAGACCCTCACCCTTGTATTATTGTAACTTTTGATGATCATTCAGAATTCAGAGAGCTGTAGAGATGTAACATAGAGCTTTAGAGAAGAACCCATGTACAGGAGAACTTGAGTTAATATATGAAGCTTTGAATCAGTTTTTATGGTGTTATGATGCTTACTGTTTACATTTGTTGAATGGTATGTTTACAGTTGATTTGTTTCTCTGTTATGCATTTGTTTCAATGATGTGTTATGTGTGATTTCATGTTGAATGTATGAATTCTAAGAGAGGAGAAGAATGAGTTTCAATTGTTTCTCTTCCTAAGAAGTCCTGCAAGGAGTGCAGTGAACATCCACAAGGTGTGCGTTGATGAGGGTCTGAGTTTTATCTTAGAAAGATCAGGAGAGATACCGTTGTTCTCATACTAGCTGAAGTGTAGGTAAAGCACAGAGCCACACAAGGTGTGCACAAGCCAATTGAAGCCTTGGATTTTATAAATCCATAAGTAAGGTTGAAGGACCACTGTTGCAAAGAGTGCACATGCTTGGAGACTCAAATAACCAGAGGTTATTTGGAGGTTTTCCGCAAGGAGTGCGAGAAGGGATCCTTTTGGGAAGCTGGAGTTTGCAAGTGAAAGCTAAGGAAGGATAAAAACTTTGAAGTTCTCAAAGGGAGATGAAGATCGAAATCATCCCATAGAAGTTAAGTTCAGGAGGGAGAAGACTGAGTCATTTGGACAAGAGTCATTGAGGAGTGCATCTGGTTTTCATAATTCTCCATGGAGAACTCACAAAATCACGAGGACTGTAGGATCCATAGGAACTATAAGGTAGTTAGGAGTTGGATGAATCCGCCACCCTGCCATCAAGAATCAACATGGACTATTGATCGTTGTCAGTTTGAGCCGTCAGATCATTTTGGGGATTTGGGACTCATAAGTTTGGAGTGCAGGCCAAAATCCTTGGTCATGCAAACTCCCGAATCGCAAAAGGGATTATCAGGTGTGGGATTTCAACATTTCGATAATTCAGGTTTCGACATTCTGGAAATTCTGATGACAAGGAATCGGGACCCTTTGCATTGAAAATCCCAAAGTCACGAAATGTGGCATGCCTTTGGTGTGGTATTTCGGCATTTCATCTTTCTGGAGTTCGGGAAGTAGAGGAGGTAGTGACCTTTTAATCGAGAGTTTCAAGCTCTCGATTCACGAAATCCTAAAGAGGGAAAGAAAAGATTCCCGAAAAGTCCAAGGACAATAGTGTTGGGCACCAATCGGGTTTTCGATGTTTCGAGACTCAAGAGGCAGAGTTGCATGGTCAATGCAACTCCTAAAATCGCGAAGAGAGAAATGTTGAAAAGGTGGGTCCCAAGTCTCAGTCATAGGGTACATGCAGAAATAGTAAAAGGAGGGGTCAATCTTTGGTGAAAATCATGAAAGGACATCGATCTCGCATTCCAAGGGACGTTGAGCCCATTTTCTCATTCTAAAATTTCAGAGTTCAGGGAATCAGAAGGGAAGAGGAAGGACTGTTGGCTATTCACTCAAACTCCCAAAACCTGAAGTCCTTTGTGGCTTAACAAAGGGTTTCATTAACCCTTGGCATGGTTTTAGTGAATATCCTAAGTGGATCTCAGCTCGAGAGTAGGGGGTTTGCATCAAACCAGAAGGATTCTACAACCCCCTATGTTCTTCGACTACAACCATAAGGTGGCTACAACCACCTATCCTTGCCCTGTCCAACCACCTTGAAGTAGAAGTAGAATGATGGAACCATTGTTACACTATCACTATGAGATATATTGCTGTAAACCTATACCAATCAACCTGTACCAAACAACCTGTACCAATAACTTGAACCATTCATCAACCATGCATCAACCTGTACCTCAACCTATAATCAACCTATACCATAAACAAGTGCATCAACCATGCACCAACCTGTACCAAACAATCTGTAATCAACTTGTACCATAAACAAGTGCAACCAACCATGTACAAAGTATGTACCAATCATGTGTCAAGTAATCATCAACTATGACTCATCAATATGTACCAACATCATCAGCTATACACCTCATGTATGTGCCAACTCATCAAGTACTTGTCTCAACCATGTACCCAACATGTAACTCAACCAAATGCCCTCATAAATTTCATCATCCAAATATGATTTGTAAATTTTTATTATACCTGGTGTATATGATCACATACCTGCAAACCCTCCTTAACTTTAACAACAAGAGACTAGCATTTTCATTAAAGTTTTCTTTAGTCTCACATGATTAGTTTTGAATTAGTGAACAACCTTAACTTGAAATAATCATAAATTTGTACCTATAATGAATAAATATATGAAACGAATACACAATGTTCTTATGTTTTTTTTATGAAATTCTTCTAGGTTTCACTAACTGGAACCTCTCAAAAAAGTAGTTATGGCAAAAATGGCACACCTTGCTGAATTCTGGCTTATTCTAGAGAGTGAACGTGTAGAGCATGCCCAACACAGAATATTTGTTGAATTGATATGAAACTGTTACATAGAATACTAAATATATTACTCTAACCAACACATTTGTTCTTACTGAATTTGGATCTTTTATGAATAAGTTATGACATTTTTTCCCGAAACACCTATTTTTGACTAGTTTCAAGACTAGCCACAAACCCTATTTTCCATAGAGTGTAACTCCAAAAATATAACAACCCACAAGTTGAATGTTTTACCACAGATACTTTGATATGTTTCCTCAATGGAATAGAGGTTTCAAGGTTTGAATCATTTTAGAAAAAAAGTTATTTTCAAAATTGTGAGATGACTTGAAAAAAACATACCTTAGAAAGCATCATCAAAAGAATTTATCCTTCCTTGAATTCTGGCCTTCTTTTCTTCACTTTCCTCAGAAATTCAGCTTATATATAATTTGGTTATCTCAGAAACCTATAGGTATTCAATATTCTCAAGTGTGTCTTAAATTAGAGAGCCTTTCCTCTTATATATAATCTCCAAGTAGCTTCCTTAAAAACATCTTCTAGGTCACATTGCCCACTTTCCTCATTTTAGGGTTAACCCACTTCTAATTTCTCCATTAAATTTATTATTGAATTAATTTATTTTTTATTCACTTTGAATTATATTACACACATCACTTCACTTTATTATTTACCTTTTCAAATCTCTTAAACCACTTTGACTACTTTGACCTTTTGGGGCGTCTAGATGACATATGAGGGTCCTCCAACTTCATAAGGCCATAACTCTCAAACCGTGAGGAGTTATGTGATGTTACACATACCACTAGAAATGGAATGACATGTACTATCCATATAAAATAGTATTACTTGAAAACATATCAAAACTCATACCGTTATCCATAAAACAAACTTGGGTCCATTACCCAAACCCGGGTTCTCCAACTTCTCATGGCCATAACTCTCTAATCGTGAGGAGTTATGTGATGTTCCATATACCATCAGAAATGGCATGAAAATAACTATCCATATAGGATAGTTTCACTTGAAAAAATCACTGGCATTCATCTCATTATTCCAAAAATAAGCATGGGTTCTCTAACCATACTTATAGGATAACTCAATCTACAAAGCGTCTTCCCGTGAGGTATTTTACCATAAAGGGACCACTTTGGAGTTAATCCATTTCTACTTATTATCAACCATGACAAGAAAATAATGAGTCATCTTTACATCAAACAATATTGGTTCCATTACCCAACCTTTGTGCTACGGGGATTTCTTCAAGGGTTGACATTAATCACAACCAACCTTAATTAACAGTTTCTGCCATACAAGTTTGGACATGATGCATGTGGATGTACCTTAATCAATGATACATCGATGAACCATGATGTTCTAAATCTTGACTGGTATCTGGAAATCTACCAAATCAAGGAGACTAGGTTCCTCACTATCTAGATCAAATGTGATGAGTCTAGTATCAACTGGGTCGACTGTCCCCAAGGTGGAAAGCAAGGATTTCCATTGAGTTGGGTAGGTTTGGGGGACCTCCAAAACAAACATGATTGCAGGAGATTGAACCAAGTCATCATCCTGACTATAATTGTGTGTTTCCCTAGCCTAAGGGTTGCTAACATTCTGTCGTAATGGAATGAAAGGGATGTGAATGACGAGTTCAATGTTAGGGCATCAAATCATCAAGGGTTGTGCGGTTGTAGCTAGAGTTTCTTCCGGAGTGGTAGGAGTAGATTCAAGGGTGTGTTGTATTGACGAATGCACATTTGTAGAAGAATTTATTCTTCGCAAGTGAAGAGGATATTGTGATCTACCAGATTTCCAGGATTTTGATACTGACCCACTTGTGGTGGGGTAGGATGTACATCCTGTTAGGTATTCATCAAACCTTGGTTTGGAATAGGGTTTTGCAACATGACCGGGGGTGGTTTTCCAAATATTGTTGTGAGGCTTGTTGATGGGCATGTGGTGCTAGAGGACGTGGCATGTTCATGGAGTATTTCACCATTTTAAATCGGAAATTTGGGGGAAATGGTGAGTGTAATGTCCATTATCACCGCAAAGAGCGCAAGGGAAGTTTTTCCAGAGGTTTTTGTTGTTATTCCTCCCTTGACGTTTGTTTTTATTTTCCCCTTGGGGGTTCTGGTTACCCTGATTCTATTTGCCCCCAGTAGGTGGGTTTTGTTAGGGGTTGTTTCCTCTTGGTGTTGGGTTATTATTGTTTTAGTTTTTTCCTTTTTTCTTGGAATTATTCGGCTAATGGGCTGGATTTTCCGTTTTCAACTATTCAAAAGTATGAAATTGTTGAATGGGAGAGGGATGAACAAAGTTAACATCAATGTGTGGTTGTCCATGTGGAGGACCAGTAAATGGAAAATACAGATTGTTTTGTGGCAATGATTCATAGGGTGCATATGAAGGCGAAGAAATTTCACTAGTGCCCATGTTATATGCTGAGGTAGAGGGGGACCTTGAACTTGGTTGAAAATCTGAGTGCATGATGGGTGGCGAAAAAGGCCCACTCATGGGTGGAGGGGGAGCAATAGGATATGGATGTTGGTAAAGGGGAGGATTTTAATAATATGACCCTCCATATATTGGTGGATATTGGGGTGTACAGTACATAGGTGGTGGTTGGATGTACGAGTTGTGGTACTAATCAATCCATTTGCCATGTGAGACATCCCATGGTTTTCCTGGCTGAATGGTACAGGTCTTGGTGAATCAAGTATTATTGTGTATAAGTAACCCAAATGAGCATAAATGAGGTCGAACTATTGAGCCTTGTTGATGGCTTCCTCTTCGGATTGGGGGAAGGTGGATGTCAGATCTTTGGCAAGTATTGAAGCGAGTGATTTGAGAAACTAATCGAGATGTTGTTCTTTGGTGGTTTTTTATTTACATAAACTATGTCACCGATGCCATTCATGAATGTGGTCAGAAATATGTATAGTTGAGGTTTGTTTTCACTCAGAGAGCATTTCTAGACCAGTGTCATGATGAACTGGTAGTTGGAAGAAGGACAAGAATTATTTGGCCAATGATTCAAAAGTCACATGGGATCCTAGTTTTTCGTCTATATACCATTTGGCAAATGGACTAGTGAGTGTGCACTGAAATAACCTTAAGAGGATGGAGTCATCCATGATGTTGTTTGAAGAGAACCATAAGTGGAAGGTCATGACATGGTTGGCGAGATATTCCCCCAATTTTCCTTCAAATTTTGGAATGTCTGAAGGTAGGTTGGTAGGCATATTGGGCCATGTGGGGTCATGCAATATAGGATCATTCATGACTTTACTCAAATTATAGATGTTGAGAGATGAAAAATATGGCATGGAGGGTGGCGGTGGAGGATTAGTTCCAGCCATGGTGTGAGAAGGTAGTGTACCTGACCATTGAGGGGGATTTGGTGGGGTTGTACTTCTCCCTTGAGAAGAAGTTTTCCCCTCACCTCCTTTTGAATGAGATCTAGTGGATGGATGGCCTTGGGAATTGGACCTAAGTACAGTGGAACCAAACAAATTTGATCCCAAAATAGTGGCACTCACAGGGGTGTGAGATGGTTGAGTCGGTGAGTTGGAAAGACTAGGAATTCCTCCAAGGATAGGAGGGAGATTTTGCAAGCGTTTGGAACGACGAGGATTATGTGGGTCCCCTATGATTTATGAATAGTAAAGTGGATGTGTGAAAATGGTGATGAGAGAAATAAATGAACAAGAAAATTGTATAATTTTTTCCTTCACAATATATCTCACAATTGCATGTAATTAAATGTGTATCATACATAAATCAACTATAAATAAGCATACATGTGGGTAGGTGGATTTTTTCCATGTGGGAGAACAAAGAAAACAAATGTTCATGATCCAGGTGGATATCGGTGGCCACCCACCTTTTTCGACTGGCTCAAAACAGTTTTCTGGCAATTTTGGCAATTTACTATTTTTAGCAGGTTTTAACGTTCGGGGCCATTTTGAGGGCCTAAATGAAGGTTTTTCGAGATAGAGGTTCTCAATAATAGCCAAAGGCAATATTTATCCCTATATTGAATCTCCTCGACGATACCTTTCCAACAAGCTATCATACGCCTAAAAGAGAGATTGTATGCAAAAGTTACGACCCTGGGAAGTTGATGTACTAACTTACCCAAACGGGGCCCACATGACTTTTGGCGCTTCATCTCCTAGGGTTAGGTTTTTGGATGTCTAGGACTTTTTGAATTCCTCTTTATTGTAAAAATTCCTCTAGAGCCTCATTTTAATCATGTTCTTGCGAATGCGAGTAGCTGTCACATCTCTTCTCAGAGATAAGTTGCCACCATTCTAGTGAGTCTTTCACTCTATATTTTTACAGTCTCTGTAGATTTCTTTGATTAATAGAAATTGTGTATTACTGTATATCTGTATTTATGGTTGCATCTCTAATACATTTATGTTATATTATTAAATATCTGCAATATCTCTGTGCATTTCTTTATTATATCTTCGCTCTCATTTCGTGCCAAAAATAATCCGGATCAGTGGTATCAGAGCAGGCTGCTCTTGATCATTTTTTCAGTGCATGTCCCCGACGAGGTCCGAGTATAGAAATTTGGGTCTCAAGCTTGTCTCTCTTGAATACAATCACTCTCGCACACCCAAGAAACCCTCAATGGCGGAAGAAAAGAAAAACGACAGAGCAGACGATCCTATCAATCTGTTGCTCGAGCAAGATCTCATGCGACAGAGGGACGAAATGATGGAGAATTTTGCCCACATCCTTCAACTCCTACCGATAGCATCAGGTGCATCTTCATCAAGTGGCCACTTTGGATACACCTCGCCTTTCAAGGTACAAGTTAATTTTGATATTCATGTATTTGAAGGACAGATAGATGCAGAAGCCCTAGAAAAATGGTTAACTTTGCTAGAAGGTTATTTCTCTCTTCACAATTTTTCCAACAAAGAAAAGATCACCTTCACACTCCTTAAAGCTCTCCCTCATGTCAAACATTGGTGAGAAACTTACTGGGAGAAAATTTCCAAAGAGGAGTCTGGAATATATGGGGCCGATCCCACTTGGGATTTTTTTGTGGATGCGGTAAAATAATAGTATTACCATGTTGGAAACTATGAGGACCAGTACATGAGATGGACCACACCGCGGCAAGAGAGGGGCCAAGCAGTTCTGGAGTTCACCAATACCTTCCATACCTTGCACACCAAGATCGGTATCAAAGACTCCAAGCGACATTTGGTTCTGAAATACCATGGGGCTCTACACAGATACATCCAGAATGAAATGGATTTTTTGGACATCTCATCACTTGGTGCTGCTTATCGATATGCTGTTAAAATTGAGCAGAAATTTAAGCACCAGAAGAAATAGGAATTTGGGTCTACAAATCCGCAACAACCAAAGTATGACAAAGACGGCCCTAACAAACAGTCTCCTGAAAACTAGTCCAAGACACAGGAAAAGAAGGTTCACGGGAAGATAAAGAAGGACATCGGAAAATTGTGTGATTTCCACAAAATCCCTTGGCACAACACCGATGAATGTTGCTCAAAACAATCATTGGTGGTCGAAATCAAAGACAAGGAGCCGAACCCTGATTCAGAATTTGATTTTGAAAATACAGGTAAAGGACAGATCATTGACGCAGACCCCACTGCTATTGTCACAACCACATCAATTCAACCAGAAGAACCAACAGATATTGAAGAGGGGGAGTTCCTTTTTCATTCACATATGTGGGTTAAGGGGACCCCGCTGCATTTTATTGTTGATAGAGGAAGCCAAAAGAACCTCATCTCAGTAGAGGTCGTCAAACAGTTGGGATTGTCGATAACACCACACCCGCAGCCATACAACATCGGGTGGCTTCGCCAAGGACGAGATCTTTGTGTCAACCAACAATGTCTATTGTCATATGGCATCCAACCCTTCAAGGACGAGGTATTATGTGATGTTTCCCCACTATATGTATGTGATGTTCTCTTGGGCCAACCATATATGTGGAAGCACCATGCTGTTTATGAGTCTCGACCCCGTAGTGTCATTGTTACTTTGGGGGGTCATCTCTACATAATACCAGAGGTAGTTCCAACTATTGTTCCACCTAAAAAGTGCCGTAAGGTAGTATCTCATACTACAAAATTAAGCTTCTTCACAATCTTTTCGAAAGGGGGACATAAAGACATTACAACCACTACAGTTTCTCCCCCTGCACCTTCTATCCAACAGAAGCAGGTCGACAAGGTTGCAACAAAGCACACAAATTCCTTCTGCACACCTTCCTCTCATGTAGCTCAACTTGTTGAACAACCTCAACTTCAACGGGTTCATGACAGACTTCCACAAACTAAGCAGTGTGATGTCTCCAACAATACAAGTAGCTCACCCAGATGCATATCCAACAAACACTTTTTCCACTCCCCCGGGAACTCAACACAATGGATACCATTGCTTCCTGAGGGAGGATTGATCCAAGTGGATATCGGTGGCCACCCACCTTTTTCGACTGGCTCAAAACAATTTTCTGGCAATTTTGGCAATTTACTATTTTTAGCAAGTTTTAACTTCCGGGGCCATTTTGAGGGCCTAAATGAAGGTTTTTCGAGATCTAGGTTCTCAGTGATAGACAAAGGCATGTTTGAGCCCCCAAAATTAATCTCCTCGATGATACCTTTCCAACAAACTATCATACGCCTAAAACAGAGATCGTATGCAAAAGTTACGACCCTGGGAAGTTGATGTACTAACTTACCCAAACGGGGCCCACATGACTTTTGGTGCTTCATCTCCTAGGATTGGGTTTTTGGATGTCTAGGACTTTTGGCATTCCTGTTTATTTTAAAAAGGTCTCTATAGATTCATTGTAATAATCTTCTTGTGAATGCGATTAGCCGTCACATCTCTTCTTTGATCTTTACTTTGATCTCTTCTTGCGAATGGGCCCGTTACTTTGATATTTAAAGTCTCTTAGTGATGTGAACTAAGAAATTAATTTCAAAAACTATCATAATTTTGCAACATGTGGGCATGTATGGGCCCTTACAAATTTAAGATGGTTTCAAAAAAGAAACTAAGAGGAGCCTTAGAGGGGCTTTGTCCTCTCCTAAAGATTTTGTTAAGGGAGATGAAATGTCCCCTTAACCACCTTTCTGATTCTCAAGATCACTCTATGGTGCGAGAAAAGAGCATACTCAATGAATAAAGTTGATTTTGGGTCCCAATGCAAGTGTTTTTATATGTGATAACAAATCATATCTACTTAATGTTTATAGATCAAACAATCCATCCATGTGGCAACCAAAAGAAAAAGAGGAGAAATACGGTTCTTTTTACCCCCTAAGTGCCTATGTTTGACTAACGTTTCATGTGGGAAAGGAATCTAAGTGGAGTGCATTTAAAAATTGCATGAAAGCAATATTTTTAAGGCTAGAGGCCTTCAAATAATCATAAAAACTCTTACAATTTTGAAACTCTAGACATGTGTGCGGGTTACAGTTTAGACTAGAGGCATAGTGTGCAGACAACCAAAGACCTTTTGGCACACACGGCATAGAGAATAAAAGTACTTTGGGTGCACAATGCATTGAGTGTGTGCCTGTGGGATGAAATACCCACGCACATTCATATACGCGTCGGGAGGGGGATTTTGAATGAAATTATCCTCCTCCAGCTCCAAACTTAGCTCTTGATAGGTAAGGCTAGGCCGATTTTTGTACCTACAAGGAAAATGGGTAAATCCAAAGTGCTTTCAAAGCCCAAATATGGAAGAAATTTATACCTTATCCCCAGTATGGTCTCCAATTTGTTGTGTCCATTTCATCACTTGGGTGAGGAAAACAAGGGCACTTATAGGTCTATTTGAGCCTGCTAGACAAGAAAGAGGTTAGTGCTTGAGTTAGAAAATCCAAGAACATGAAATAAGCAAGTGAATAATTTAAAAACAAATAATGAAATAAAACTAGAATGCATAAGAAACTTTGAACCAAAATCAATCAACCAAATGACCAAGATTATGCTACCAATGGATAACTATATTAGTTGGAAAAACACCATAGAGAAAGGAGGACTTATGGATGTTCTCTTCCTCCTTAGGAGGGATCTTGAGTTCCCTAATGGAGATCCCTTCTTACAATGGTAAACAAGAAATAAAATGGTGAAGAAATCAAAGCCTATTCCCTGAAGAGGTGAGTGGAATGGCCTATTGGAATGTTTCTAGATTGCTCCAAGGATAAAATAGGATTCTCAAGGGAGGATTGAGGCAGCATAACAATACTATGGAAATCTTAAATTCTTAGTGCACCCATGGCCTCTATTTATAGCATGTCTTCAAGGCATTATTCAACTAGTTCTTGGTGTGGACAAGGGGCCCTTTAGGACACCCTTTGGTCCTTGACCAATGCCCCATTCAGATTCAACTCAGATCTGAGGGTCAAATCAAGTTGGGAACTGGTCCATAAGTGGTTGAGGGGCTGACAAGAACCATAAATGCATCATTCACAGGAGTGTGTGTCTTTTCTCATACACAATTGCGCATATGGCACATTGTGTGCTCTACGGGCTTCTTTGGCTTGTGCATTGTGAGTGCACTTCCTTTTAGTATTTCAACGCATGTCAATTTTTGTCTAGTTGTATAGTTTTTGCCTCTTGGAAATTCATTTTTGGTGTTGTAGGTGGACTACTAAGTGTTTGGAGCTGTAGTATTTCTATAATCATTTGCGTGCAATGTTGTAGATGACATTTCAGTGATAACAACTGTACTTTGATATTTTCTTCTCTTTCTTCCAGCTATGACTAGGATACCTGAATTAATTCGATCTATTCCATGGGTTCGCTTGTTGCACTGGATTCTAGCAGCTAAGGCACTATCTTTCTAACCATTTTCTAGGCCTTAGTGAGTTTTTCCTTTACCTTTTCTACCTTATGTTCTGTCTAAATATTTGAATATTCCTCCTATGTTCATTGTTCTTGTGTGAGGAGTCCTTCTTATTTATAGAACTCAACTTCTCATTTGGATTGCTAGATCCTTTGCTCCAATCACTCAGCCAAGGCTCTGATTATTCCCACCAGTTGCGTTGTCGACAACTGAGTGAGATCGCCCGATGAAGGAGAGAAATAAAGGGGTAATAAAACTTGTAGTGGAAATCCACTAGCCATCGAATGGTTAGATGGTTTCTCCACCTCTTCTTCCCTTGGGGATGGACCTTGCAGTTGATGTGCAATTCTAGTCTTCAGAGCCATTGGAAGTAGAGGGAAATTTTTTGTCTTTTACAGGGAAAAATTCTATGTGGATTTTGGAGTACTATCTCCAACTTTTCTTTCAGGCATGATGGGATCTTCCTTGATGTGGTTTGGGATTCTTTCTAAACCAGTTGTGATGTTGACCCCGTTTGTAAAAAAACTTCTTGAGTCTCACTCCTAATGATGGTAATATTAGCATTCGATTTTGAGAGAGGAATCTAGGTGCCTAGAACTTGCAGTATTGGAGAAAGTGGTGGAGTTGTAGGTTGTTGACTCTCTATTGAGGGAAGAGTGCTCGAAATGGGTACTGAAAAAGTGGCTGGTGGGATCAAGTCTTCAATGTTCAGGGTAGTATCTTCTGGTAAATTCTCAGAAGGGTAGGGGAGATTCAACTTCATGGGCTCGAGGGAAGTGGGTTGGGATGGAATGATGGTGTCTTGTGGTGGCGATGGACCTTTATCAGTGATGACGGTTGTGTAGGTAGTGGTGTCTATCTTGGGATCATATGTGATTTTAATCACAGTCTGGGAAATGCAAGTGGTGGATCGGGTATGAGTTAAATCCATGGATATGGGCTCTGGTTCAATATTTTGATAGGGAAATACATGTTCAGGGTTTTGTGGTTGAAACATCCCCTATGAATGTGGTAGCTAGGATGTCATTGAAATTCTTCCCTGATATCATGGCTTGTTATGGGAGTTGCAGAAACATAGGAAGTGTCCTCTTCTTCCAGTCAAGAGGTTCCTGATCCTCTTCTTCTTCTGAGTCTGATAGCATCTAGACCTTATTCTTCTTCTTTTTTGGGTTGGAACTTAGCCCCAATCCTTCTTCTTATCTCTTTTTCTTCAAGAGCTCTAGTGGAAAGAGATAATGCATGCTAGACTTACGTGGGTTGTGCTTAACACTGACCCATGACATGACTTCCTTTTCAAAGGATTATTCATCCATATAGAAGGGTAACAACCTCGTATGTATGTCCTTAGACTTCGCATGCCTCAGCCAAACAAACATGTAGTGATGATTTAGCCTGAATGCAATGTTTTGAGTATTGAGATTTAACAATTCATGTGGCATACACAGTCGTTGAGTTGTGTCGATAAGATGGTTGTACCACTTCAGGAATGTTGCATTGTTGAACTCCATATTCTCGAAGTCTGACCTTGTGTGTTAGGGCTCAAACATCTTAGCTAGGAGACCCTTATCTACAGGTGGCAATTGTCGTCCTGAGGGTGACGTCCATTTCCACATTGTGAACGTGGCTAATAGGTAATCGTATGTAAACGTTCCTCCTTTATCCTGAGCCTCCTCACATGCAACTAGGAGTTCCTCTAGTAGGTAGTTTCACCAATTGAACACAAATCCATTTACACATAATTCTTCTATGGAAAGGGAATCTAAGGTGCATTTTTCCTTGTAGTACGAGCACATAACCTTGCTAGCGATCACATAGTAGGTTTTCTGGACTGTCTCTGGTAGGTAGGATTGGGTCAATTTTGGTCGTCTGTTCGCCTCTCTGTGTATGGATTTTTTCATACAAGCTGACTTCACCCTTCTTCTTCCCATGCTTGATTGGGCCTTGGAATCCTTTTTAGACGAATTCACCCTTGAGGGATAGTCTGGTGATCTTGTGGATATATTTGACATGAATCAAATATCTCCTATCGACCCATAAGCTCCTGTCATTCACCTGAATGATAAAAAACTCGGTGCATCACAAAACCTCATTAGTAGTTCCAAAAACTAGTAGATCCCCGAGGTTCATGATGTTGGAATTGAATAGGTTTATGAATTCTGGCTTTGACACAAACTACACGCCTCCCATTTCATCTAGAGCCAAGTCCCAAAATACATTGATATTCATTTGCGGAAACAACACTTGGTCCATTAGGTCGAGTTAAAGGATTTTTACTTGCTCAGCCTTTCCTTTGACATCACCCATGATCTCGACCTAGGGATCACACAAATCATCTGGAATTGCCTCTTTTGGAGATGAACTGTAACTTCCTGTTTCTCTTGGAATTTTGGCTCTGGATTTCTTACAAAACTAGATGAACTGAGTTGGGGCTCAGGGTCGTGACTGGGGAGCAGGAAATCTCACAAGCTAGACTAGAGTGTAAATAACACAAAACAAAGGATAACTGATGGAAACAATGTGTCTCACTCATGAATTCAAAAAATCTTATACGCGAGTGTTGTTGGGAAAAACACCCTACAGACTAGCAAACTAGGGTCAGACTTGCATGTAGATTTTGATCGAAAAAGACACTACTTTTTTACCTACAACCCAAGATTTAAACCCCTCTTTCACAATAAATGTATGGAAAAGGACCACTAACCTTATTACCATCGTTTGATGTAGATCCTCCGTTGTTCTTCGATTACTTGCTTGCGATGCTCCTTCCACAGATAACCTGCACTCAAGACAAACAACAACTATGCATGCATGCTACTTCTATACTCAAGGGTTAGAAATCAAGCATAAATTAATCAAACCATAGACAATTCATGCATTGGGACAAGAAAAGTATTCTTTTTATTACTGAAAGTGAATCAACTTACAACAAAGATGAGACTATCCACTGCTTGTTGAACCTGATCCTGGGCTCCTCTTCTTCTGTCCTCCAACTGCTTTGCGTTAAATCTCCTTTGGCATGAGGAAAGGCTAAAGGGTTGGGACAATGGATTATGTAAATGGGCAGAGTTTCTTCGCTATATTTTTTCCTCCTCCAGCAGAGCTTCTTCGCTATATTTTTCCCTCCTCCAAATGGTACCCTACCCATTTGACATTTTATAGGCTAGAAGGAGCTAGACTTCGATGAACCTCGGCCGCTACGGCCTGGAGTTTCGCTAACTCCGACCCCATAGCTTTTTCCATCACAACTTTCCTTTCGCTTTCATAGGTGCCACACGTCAGGTGGACAGCCGCAAGATGCACACGATGCAGAATGGGTTAGGGCACGGGCCCTGGATGCCACAAGAGGATTTTCAAAGAGTTGTTCACAGAGTTTTGGCAAAGAAGGGATATGAGTTGGCCTCATGCTAGGTAAGCATGTGTGGTGCAATGAAGTTTATAACATATGCCCCCAATGTGTGAGGTCAAGAGAATCTCGATACTGGTTACTAATCTTTTACCGGATAAAATAACGATTGTTTCCAAGGATCGTGTGAACCGTGAGGTGTCAGCTCACAAAATAAATAAATGTCTCACCGAGGCATACCCATGCTCAGATAAAATAGAACGCTGGCTACCAATCAAATACAATCAGGATCCATGTCAAATAACTATAAAGAGTAGTCATGAATAATACACAATAAAGCCACATCTCGAAATCATGAAGATATACATATAGAGTATCCATCTTCCGTGAAGTCGATTCCTGCCCGATGGTCGACTTCTCAGAGCTTTCGAAACAACTTCAAAATCTTCTTAAACTTGGGTAAGAGTGTAATACAAGTGTACGACTTCACTACCTGTAGGTCTTCGACTACCACCTGCTATGGACTTGATAATATTGATGATCGGACTTAAGGCTTCGGTGATTTTGTGGAATAAGGAATTTGATTGGACATTTAGGATGGTCATGTGTGTGGACAAGAGACATATTGCGTAGGTCCTGACTCAGGCTTAGTGACAAACTCTTGATAATAACACGACAAGGATAAGACTCGCCAAACATATATGTTAATCATAAGTTCAATGGCTGTGAGGCAACACAAACTCTCCATATGTTTGGAAGAATAACCAAACGGTGGAGGACACAACTCTATATAGCGAGAAAAGCTTCCTTAGGTCATACTACATCCCATAGTCTGATGATCAAATGAACATATGTGCTTTTTCCAAGGGAGACACATCATGCTACCAATAAAGAAAATAATTTTCCCATCCTCTTTTTGGGGTATATTTGATTTTTTAATTTATTTTTGTTCTTTTTGATCATTTTGGAAAAAGAATAAAGGAATATTACGTTACAATGGAGGAACGAGTACTGAAAACATATGAGCTCAAGGCACAAGGACAAGACTGATGTTTTGGTAAAATGATACTTAGGAAAAATCCTCCGGCGGTCAAAGGTGTTAAGATGTAGAAGAAAACTGTTACAAGGCTGGTGGATAAGGTATGCAAATGCATTTGATAGAACACGCAATGGTAACGTCCTTCGATGTAAGTTTAATGAGCCCAGAGAAGGTAAGATCAGTGGTTTTTCATGTTTAAAGAGTCTGAAAAAGCATTAAAGGAGACTCCGCTGGGGTACCTTTTTCGACAATAGTCTAGTCAGTTTGAAAAAGAGATAAACTAGCATCGATTAGATGTCAATTCGAAACCATTTTAACAAGTGTGACAAGGACAATATCACTCGACTATTTTTTCACTTTTAAGGAGTCTGAAAAAATCTTAACTATGGACTCTGTCAGGAATATTCTTTTGGACCAATTTAACGAGTGTGAAAGAATAAGGTCACTCGACAATCTTTTCAATTTTAGGGAGTCTAAAAAGAGCTTAACTATGGACTCTGTGGGGGTTTCTTTTTCGTAAATTTAGTCCCTCAGGCCCGAAAAAGGAATAAAATTATACCCGAGGATACTCTTCTAAAGAATGGGAATTCGATAGAGTATACCTTTGTTCGTACAGTTGACCGTCCAGACCGAAAAGGGGTAAACTACCGCCGGACAGACGTGACTTCAAATTTCAGTTTAACGAGCGTGAAAGGCCACAAGATCACTCGGCAATATTTTCATTTTTAGAGGGTCTGAAAAGGGCTTAAAAGGAGACCCATTATTTTTTGGGAGTCCTGAGGGTGAGACAAAGAGTGAAAAAGACTCATGCAAATGAGGCTCAAACTCATATTCAGGAAAGACTATATGGAATCCCAAGCCTACAGTGTTTTTAGAAACGGCATGGACACCATAATGTAACTAGGACCTAACTAGGGCATCCATGTTCTGGTAAGCTCTACCACCAAGTTGCGACACTTCTAGAGAAGATATGATGGTTCCACATCACAACCTGATGGGATCGATCCTATAGCAGAAGAAAAGAACAATGAGATGCAAAAGTTAGGGTGATAACCTAACCTATATGCTCAAGTTGATTTTTGAATTTTTTTATGGACCGTCAATATTTTCTCAAAACTCAAAAAAATATTGTCCCAATACCCGATAAAATGCCTCCCATATAACTCCTGAATCACTCTAAATGGTTTTTGGTATAAAGAAATGAATAAGGGAGGCCAAAAAAGTGACAAAAAGAGGCCAAAAAGTCTATAAATAGAAGTTGGTAGCTAATTATCACCATTGCTGATTTGGAAATTGACTCTAGAGCCAAAAGACCCCCTTTGCCAAAGATAGTGATTCCGGGAGCTGCAGTGGACGAAATGAACTTCTGCTTGGACCAAGTAAGTACAAACTCCCTTATCTAGCTATTCAATACTTCAATTTAGTTATTTAGTTGGTTTTGTGGGTGGGCATCGACCTTAAAAAGGTCGTCCCTAGGTACACGCGGGTTGTCTCTAGACAAGCCGCGTGTACACGTGACTGTCACCTCTACAGCTCGCGTGTACCCCCCTTTTATGATGAAAAAGAAAACTAAAAGGAAGTACTGACCCTCCTTTACCTTGTTGTGTTGGCAGGATGTATGTCCAGTGGAGGGAAAGGAAGCATGAGGCAATCAGTGAGTTGGTTGTTGCAGATCCGAATGTTGTGACCGTGTTAATGCAATGTGGTTTACTCAAATTATTTAAATGTCCTTTTATGCACACGCAACCAAGGCTACTGAATGCCTTGATTGACTACTGGCATCCTGATGCAGAGGCATTTATTCTAGAGGGGCAATCACTGGTGCCCACCACCGAGGATATTTAATTTCCGACTAGTCTCTCAAGGAGAGGGGAACCAGTCAACTTCCAGACTTTTCCTGCAGGGCCGAGTAAGATCTAGGAATTGATAGCTGAGCACTGTGAGGTTGGGACCGAACGTGCGGGCTCCCAGGTACCCATTAGCAAGATTACTAACTTAGCACTGCAGACTATATTATTACTGATTGGGTGGATTACCAGCTCAACAACCGTGCATTAGGCTTTGCGCACACAAATGAATTGTGTTATCCAGTGCATGAATGTGCAAATTTTTAACTGGAGTACCACACTGCTCGAGTGCATGAAGAGGCAATTGACAGATTGCCAATAGTAGACACAGAGGAACTTCGGGTTCAGGACCATATTGTGTTCGTTCTTTTTTGAGAGAGTTCCGAGTTTCAGTCCCCGGGTTGTAGTACGAGGACATCAGGCCTCTTTCCCTGCAGTGTGTAGATGGGCAGTATTACCACCGCGACAGGGTGGTGGAAGGACCATTGAGTCCTTCGACGATTATTTCTTTGCTTGGTTGTCACGACAGATCCCTGTTATCGAGGACTACTCGTATGCAGGGATAGATTTCTCTAGAGATCCTGAGATACCCGTGCCTCCTAGTGAGGAGCGAGGGGAGATGGGTGAGTCTCCACCTTTGTAGTTTTTTGTTTGCATATGTAATTTTTATGTCTTTTTTTTATATATATCATTTTTTTTGTATGCCAGAGTATTCGACAGGTAAACGTTTGTTGCATGTAGATGTGGGACAGGTGCGACCTACCGATTATGCATGGAATAGGCGTCGTCTACAACCAGAAGCCGTGGCTACCGCCGCTAGGGGAGAAGCAGTAGCAGGGAACCTCCCAGTCGGAGAGGATGAGAGGGTCCTTAGGTGAATTGAGCGGAACTTCACTGTGCCCACTCGCACAGTCCCGATGGCATAGATAGAGGACCTGTTGCCATCCATGCAACCTCATGTTGTGGGGGCACCTCGGACATGGGTCCGATTGTTTAGGCATTTAGCCCATGTTGTGGATGATTATAATAGGGCCCATAGGCCTTGAATAGACTTAGACTTTTTTATGTGCCACGAGCACCTACTTGTATATATTTTTTGAGGGCATAAGCCTGGTGACTCGTTAGTATTCCCATTTTTGAGGCGCTTGCATCCATCTATGTACTCTGGTTATTTTATGATGTTTATATATGGTTTTTATATTTTTGTGTCTTATGGATTCTATGTGCAAAAATGTATTTACATGTTTATGTCCATGCTCTTTTATATGTGGGCAAGAATCTAATCTAAAATTTGATTAGCTAAAGTATCTGTAATTTGGTTTAATCTCCTAGGAACATGAAAATATGTAATATAATCAGAGTTTCATTCTAAGAGACGTACCCTAAGGAATCATCGGTGTAAAGTTGGATCATGAACCCGGTATACCCTGTTTAGCTTTGACACAACCAGTTGAGCGTCGAGATAGACCCGGAGATGAGAGATACCCAATGACAAGGCATCACGAAGCAACTCAATAACTGCACTTTACTCGATGACATTATTTGTGGTGTCACCTAAGCATATACCTCTGGAAGATAACAACTGACCCTAAGGTGTAAATATTACCCAAGCTGCGGAGGCAAGCCTCCGCGTGTGTCGACTAGCACCATCTGCATACCCAACGAACACCTCGGACTCACTTGACATTTGCCATATTGATGAAATATAACATCAATGACACGTCCATAACACTTTAAAAGAAACTTAAAAGGTAATAGTTCAAAGACTATACATATGTTACAAAAAGTTACCCACAATGACCTATCTATGAGTAATACTTCTTGAGGTAGAGCCCATTTCTAGGCTCCGCCAAAGCATTCCCTTCAAAATCAACCAAACAATAAGCGCCCTTTTTTAATACCTCTTTGATAATGAAGGGTCCGAACCACATGGGTTTAAAATTTCTTGCCCCCAAGGGGTCCTTGTCTAGGTCATAAACCACGACAAGGTCCCCTTAAGAGAAAATCCAAGGATGAACATACCTATCATATTGACACTTGACCTTATGTTTGTGAGCCTCGTTGGCCGGGGCCACATCGCGACGCTGCTCATCAAGCTGCTCAAGGTATACTAACCGTTCTTCATGTGGAGAAGTGTCTGGCAATAACTGTACTACCAATTTCAGAGATGGGATTTGACATTCGATGGGAAAGACTGCCTCCATCCCGTAAACAAGTTGAAAAGGTGAGAAACCAGTTGTATTCTTAACATATGTTCGGTAAGCCCATAATTCCAAGTATAACATCAAATGCCAATTTGACTTGACTGAGTTGATAGTTCATTGTAGAATCATCTTAAGAGTTTTGTTTACAACTTCCACCTGCCCATTGGCTTGGGGGTAGTAAGGTGATGAATGTTCCTGCTGTAACCCAAGATTTGATGTTAATTCAATCATCATTTGGTTCTGAAAGTGACTGCTATGGTTAGTGACAATCTCTCTCAGGACGCCGAACCTTTCTATGATCTGGTTGAATAAGAAGAGAGCTGCAGTCTTTCCATCATCTGTAAACGTTGGCATAGCTTCGACCCACTTAGTGAAGTAGTCGACAACTACGATGATATAGTGATGCCCCCTTGCTGACGGGGGGTTTCATGTAGTTTAATCAATCCCCCACTTAGTGAAGGGACCAACTGTGATGAAAAGAAACATAGGAGCGGGATGTGCCCTCATCTTTCGAGAGAAGAATTGGCATGGATGGCACTTCTTGACCGATTCGATAGAATCTTTGATAAGTGTGGGCCATAAGTAACCTGCTCGTAGAATCTTTTGGGTTGTTTCCAACCCAGATAAATGACCGCCACAACCTCTAGAATGGAAATCATTGAGCACTATGATGGCCTCCTCATGAGTGAGACATCGACGCAAGATTTAATCTACACCTCTCTGATACAACGTATCATTGAGTATGAGATAATTCTTAGCCTGATGGCATATTTGCGGACGCTCATCACGAGAAACAGAGGTGGGGCACTTCAAAGTCTAGAGATAGATAAGTATATCTCCATACCAGGGGTCTGAAGATGCAATCAAAATCATATCCCCCCAGATAGGTGATTCCTCAGGCACAATGTCACCTGACTCAACCGGAAGTTCCTAAATAATCTCTGCGAAGACCAATGAATTTTTGGACTTTGCTGAAAAGAAGTCTAAGTCAAATTATTGGAGGATGACTATCCACCTACTGATTTTTCTGCCTATAACTCGTCGTGTCAACATATACTGGAACAGATTCACGACAGCAATGACGGTGGTCTTACGAAATAGAACATAGTGACAGAACCATTGAACATCATGAACTGCTGCCAACGCAAGTTTTTCGATATGAGAATAATTGAGTTCCAGTCCTACAAGGCCTCGGCTCAGGTAATAGATCACGTGTTCTGAAAACAAATCATCCTCCTAAACTAAAACCATGCCTATGGTTGACTCTGCAGCAGCCAGATATAATAAGAAATCTTTGTTATATTTAGGTGGTCGTAGCAGAGGTGCAGACGTGAGGGCGTGTTTTAATGCGTCGAAAGAGCGTTGAGCAGATTCGTCCCAAAAAAAAGGAACGTCTTTCTTTAGTAAACGCATAAAGCCCTTGGTGATTTCGGCATAGTTGGCGATGAAGCATCGTAAGAAGTTTGCCTTGCCTTGTAGACTCTGAAGTTGTAAGATTGTAAGTGGGGGGGGGGAAACTGGATTATTGCCTCCACCTTAAGAGGATCGACCATGATCCATGTTGTTGATATGATGAAACCTAACAAACATCATGACGTTATGCAAAAGCTGGACTTGTTTGGATTCAAGTGAATCCTGAAGTAGCAACAACATTCAAAGATTAGTCTAAGGTGCGTGGGATGATCCGTTCTCTTGCGAGAGTGTGATGCTAAATCATCTAGATAGGCCTTGACTATATGCTTGATTTCATGAAATGCAAAAGACATGGCCCACTGGAATGTGGATCCAACATTTTTAAGGCCAAAAGGAATCTTACGATATGCAAATGTACCCCATGGACAAATGAATGTCGTTTTGTGTTGGTCTTCAGGTTTGATTTGTATTTGATTATATCCCAAAAAACCATCCATGAACAAAAAGGATTCACAACCGGCACATTCATCAATGATCTGGTCAATGAATGGTGTTGGAAAATTATCCTCGGGACATGCCTTGCTCAAATCACAGAAATCAGTACATACACGAATCATGCCTTGTTTTTTATTGACCGGCATAGAGTTTGACACCCATTGAGTCAAATGAATAGGATAATGAAACCTGCCTTTAGCAATTTCTCAACCTCAATCTTGATGGCTATTGCTTTCTTAGGATTGAGGTTTAACTCTGGGAGAAAGTATGATATGTGATGGAGATATTCCCAAGGTTTGTCTGGACTAGTCATTTCTTCGATTACTGCTTTGTCAGAAGGAAAGACTAAGTCTAACGAATTGACGTTAGCAAAAGAACCCTGAGCCCAAATAGGCTCTAGAAGTGGATCTAACTCTTGTGCGGGAGTCGAATCAGGATTAGCTGAAGCTTGTTGGACTAAAGAATACGTTGCTTCAGTGGCCGACAAGGGCATGGACATGCATGAGTGCCCTGTCTCATCCATCGTGGCTGATGGGGAAGGAAGAATCTAAGGATCCTCAAAGTAAATCATGCGGAACGACGAAACTTGAAAAATCTCAACCTTATGGTGATTAGATATAAATTTGACATCGTCGTGAGGAGGTGGGTAATCGAAGGTACCCATCAAGGATGGGCACAAACCAACTCCTACATTAACGACACCTGGTTCAGGATTATCTATCATTGGGACCGTGGATGCCCCCAAAGCTGGGTCATGTCTGGAGAAGGACAATTGATCGATGGTCACTATCCAACCCTCGTGTGGAAACAAAAAGACTCATAAAATGGTAGCAACCACAACTTGCATAGGATAAGTCCAACTCCGTCCTAATAAGATATTATAGTCGAGAGGAGCATCGACTACCTCTACTTTGACAGACACGGTTTTCCCTCCTAACTGCACAGGTAAAGAAGGAACGATGCCATGTGGTCGGAAAGAACGACCGTCGAAAGCAGTGAGGAGAGTAGGTGATGGAGAAAAATTGGGCTGGCCAATGACCTTCCAACATGCTAACGACATAACGCATGTTGAGGCACCCTCGTCGACCACCGTGCAAAAGATATTCCATGTAAAAATTTTCGTGGGATGAGCCACTATTATCTGAAACGCTACATGGTAAGGCAGACGAGGTTTTAAATCAGTTGTATATAACATGATTGTACTCAGATTACAAATCTCAGTAGAGCCCAAAGTGGTTAACAAGGCTTTCCTCTAAGTAGGGAAGCTTTGGAGGACCTCCAAAGCAGACATTGCACAAGGGGTTTGTGATAAATCTTTAACCACTGAATAATTCTGGGCAGCCCTTGCGTTGGGGTTGTGAGAAGCTTATTTAAATGCACCCTTTGGAATGCGTGTCATTGTTTCTCCCAACGTCTTCTCAATCTATAGAGGAAGAGATGGTAGATCAACCTCTTTACCCTTCTCAGAAGCGCTTGGTTTACTATAGTCGTGCGCTCTAGTCATTATGAAAGAATCACCCCTAACCATGTATACGTTCATGGATGAGGGATTGTTTGGAGGAGGGAAGGTTTCTTGGATTCCCCCTTCTGTGTTTGTAGAGGCTTGAGTTAAATTTTTCCCATGTTGAAAGGGATTAGTCAACACTACCTGTTGTTGCTATGTGACAAACTTTAGTGCCTCTGAAAGTCGAGGACAAAGATGGGTCGTGTGGTCTTTCGCGCACAAGTTGCATGGATACCTCACCTTTCATTTTTTTGTGTTGTCCTCGCCAGCATTATCAGTGGGTTTTTTATCCCCCTTACCCTTCTTTCGTTGTTTTTTCTTCCCTTCAGGCTACTGGGGGGCCTTTGGGTTAGTCGACTACACGGAGTGTATTTTCGATGTTTGGGCAGGTGGAGCAGCCAAAGAAGTAGTTTGGTTGGCCGTTGTGTGTTGTATGGATAATTGTTGCAACTGTTTTGTCAATTGCTCAGCGGGCTTGGTTTGTGCTGAACCAACAATACCGTCGGCATGTGGTCCAACTCTCTGTCTAGTTTTATCCAGTATAGAACGTGGTGCATCTGGTAAGATGTTGTATAATAAACCAGACTGAGAATAGATGAGCTCAAACTGTTGAGCCCTCATGATGGCATCTTCTTTGGAGAAAACTCTGGAAGTTGCGATGTCTTTGGATAACTGTGGGACCAAAGACTTAAGGAACCAATCAAGCATAAATGTTGGTGGGATGGGTACTTTGATTAGACTCTTCCGGCATCTCCATTCTCGGATATGATTAGAGATATGGTCCACTGTTGTCTGTTCAAAATTGGCGAGCAGCTCTGTGCTAGCGTCGTATCTCACAGGTAACTGGAAATGGTTAAGGAAGGCCATCACTAGTTCGCCAAAAGAAGAGTATCTTGATCGATCGCGCTTGATGTACCATTTCATGGCACTCCCGATAAGAGTACGTTGAAACAATTGCAACTGTACAGAGTCATCTTTCAATGAGATAGATGAACACCAAGGATGGAAGGTAGTCACATGATCACTTGGATCTTCATTAGGCTTGGCCTCAAACTTTGGAATGTTCGAAGG